>JAVYIG010004436.1:0-162098 GCA_035222895.1 Strongylocentrotus droebachiensis
GTCAAGTTGTAGGTAAACCGAATCAGAAAATACCGGCAGCACCATTGAAGCCGATACCGGCGTCCGATGAGCCATTTTCTAGGATCATAGTAGATTGTGTAGTTCCTCTGCCAAAGACAAAGGCAGGTAATGAATACTTATTGACGATAATGTGCGCTGCGACGACATATATCCGAAGAGATGACGAGAATAAAGCACAACCAGTGTTAAGTGCTGTTGAATGTGACTCAAAGTGTGCAGTTGAGAAAGAAGTGTGCAAGATTGAGAGAGAGAACCCATGTGTGAGATTGAAAAAATTCAGAGGTTCTAGCACACATCGATAACAAACTAACACACTTATCTGTGAAGGAGAGGAGTGATGTGAAAGAGCTGTTAAGTGAATATCCACAGTTATTTGCTGATGTTCCCTCTCGTACTGATGTTGTTAAGCATGATGTTGATGTGGGTGATCCAACCCCAATCAAACAGGCACCATGTCGTGCAAACCCAACAAAACTGAAACATCTTGAAAAGGAAATCGACTGCAAGAGTGCTTTCAACCAGGCAAAAGCCCTCTTATCTACCAATCCGGTACTGATGGCTCCGGATTTCAACCAGCCGTTCAGCATGATGGTGGACGCGAGCGATGTGGGTGCTGGTGCAGTTCTTACTCAAGCAGACGCTGAAGGTATCGACAGACCCATATCATTCTTCTCAAAGAAACTGTGGAAAAAGAAACATTGACTTTGATACTTGCACTTCGACATGTTGACGTGTATGTCAGTGGATCTCAACATCCAGTGAGGGTATTAACTGATCATAATCCCCTGACATTCCTCAACAGAATGAAAAAACAAGAAACCAAAGACTGACGCGATGGAGTTTGCTGCTCCAAGAATACAACTTGGGACATTCTACATGTGCCAGGAAACGACAATGTTATTGCGGACGCTTTATCTCGTGTGTGATATTTGGACCGAAGTGAGCAACTAATTGATATAATCACATGGAAAAGTGAACAACCCTTGTGTGAACCATATTTCTTGAACAGTTGAACACTTACAGTGAAGCATCATTCTTGAACAGTTGAACATTGGTGAATTCACTAGAATTCTATGTGAGAAAGGAAACCAGAACTTTTAACTTTGATGGTTTCTTTAATAATCACAAAGCATTGTGAACATAGACTGATTGGACTCATTTAAACTGTTTATTGGACTCAAAGAAAAATGTGTTTTTTCTTATGTTTGCTTTCCAGATGTCTGTAAACCAGTGTTATATGTATGTGATATGCTTATCTCATTCGTTGACGAATTTGAACATGCATGATAATGTTATTGTGTTATAACCCTTTCGGTACAAACACAAGGAGCTAGAAAGACTAGTGATTTATTATTTTGTCTGTGCATGTATATATATGAAAAACAGAACAAGTAAATTGATTTATATGTTTTATCCAAGGCAGGATAAATATTGAAAGAAAGAATTTTGGAACAAAAAAGGATTTTGGTGTTTTACCATATCTTTGGTTATGGATATAAAGTAATCAAAAATATTTTTGAAGATATTCAATACTCAACCAACACAGATGATATGGTTTTGCACTACAACGCTAAACTTCAGATTAATAGTAACATGTTTTCTACAACTGACGTGAAGGCTATATTATATTATCTTTCAGACATGTTTAATGTTGCTGAAGTTTGCTTAGTATTATTTTTATGCAAAGAAATATGTGTAGATTCAAAGTTGCAAAGAAGCATGAAGACATTGATATTGATAGGTCATTTAAGGTGAACTTCTCTGCGATTTGAATTGTATTTGTTTTATGTTTAGTACAAATGACTTCTGATATATGCAAAAGTGATTGATAAAAATGATAGAGCAGGATGCTAGAAGAATGGTTAATGTTTTTACTTATAGCTGTTCATACTCAATTTTACTGTATGAACAGAAAACCACTAGACAACACTGTGATACCATTTGCATGCTGGTACTGTATAGTTTTACAAGCTGACTTGTTTATCAGATTTCTAAATCTACAAAGACCTCATATTTATAAATACTTTTAGGTGTTTGTATTCTTATAACAGTTGCTGAAACAACATTGAAAAAAGAAATGTTTTTTATAGCACTACTCCTATTTGTATAAGTGCTAATTTATGAGGGGGAGTGTGATGGGTGTATCGACCGAATCTAGATACATTGTACCAAACCGTCCTGAGGACGAGTTAGTCTAGTTTTGGAGTTTAAGAACGAAGCTCGAAATGAAGATCAGCCTTTGAAATCTAACCACTTTGTGTTGTGTAATCTGTTGTTGTGGAACAAAGGACCTGGGGGACAACGGGTAGAGGAAACCACTCGTAACAATAAATCTGTTCAAAATTTAATATTTCACAATTACCCTGCATTGAATGAATTAGTTGCAGCAGTGGAAGGAGGAATGACATTTTCAACTTTGTTAAATATGTATATAATTTACTACATGTGCACTAATTAGACAATGATTCATCCTGAAATATTTATTCCTATAAACCAAATACATCGGTTGTCAAGCATTTGCTTTTGATAGGACTATATTCATTTTAATATATTATGAAATTTTTAAACTTACTTTCTTGACTTCAAAGGATCCGATCGTTTTTGAGTGCTTTGAAGTGTTGCAATAAACAAACATGATGATCAGCATGTTGATCTAAAATAAGAACAGAGAAATAATAATAATATTGAAAGTGAAATTTAAAAAAATACTGATGGAGTGCAGGCTTCCTTCATATCTCTTGTTATAATGTTTCGGCAAACTATCGACAAAACGGATCACATATTCGTGTTAGATTAAAAATTAGAATAACTGCATAAGATTGTGTGTATAAAATGACAACCTTCCAATGTAAAATGGATAATCCGAGAATGAAAATACAAATTAACAATTAAAGATAATGCTTTACTAAAACAATCATTATTGGGCAGTTTGGAATAAACAGGCCAAATATTAGAACCGAAGGGTTTACCCACCCACCCAAATAAAAGAAGAAAATAGAAAGCAAGTTTATATCAGGTAAAATTTCATCAATTCTATTTCAGTAAAGGAAAAGAGAAAGAAAAGAGCAATTCCTTAGTAAAATACTTTCCCTCCCATCGACAGATTTTGTATCTGTTTTAGTACTCAACCAGGGTTTGCTTTGGCTAACATAAAGAGGCAAAAAACAAGTGCAGCAATTGATACTTTTTTGTTGTCGTCCCTTCGTATGTTGTCTGTTCATACTTACGAATATTATTGTCATACTGGTGCCAAGGAAGATCCATAATGCATTGTTCTCAAATGTCAACCAACATCTGAATATTGAGGAGAAAGAAAGTGGAAAGTTTCATTTTTAAGAAGGGAGCAGAAGTTTCACGAGGTTCTTTTTTACGAATTTTCTAGAGTTATGTTGTTCTTGCATAAAGCATCACACCATTATCTCATTTATGTAACATTACATCTTTAGTAATGTGTAGTTTTTCCTAACGAATGAATGTTAAATTACATTTCATTACTGTTGAAATGATGTTAGGAAATGCAGATCTTCAACAGAAAAATTAAAGGGAAAAAAAAACGCAAAAACACTGAAAGCTTCAAAGTAAATTCATCATGAAAAAAATGCATCTCTCGTTGCTCATAACATTTTTTTTACGTCGATGACAAAACCCTGATCATACAGTTTGAGGAAATTGTCTGTGATTGATTAATACGTAAACTCCGCTCAAAGAACAAACTGGTAGTTTATGCCACTATTCTAAAAAAAAAAAAAATCAGCACCACTAGAAAATAATGAAACTTATGGTGGACTGTCAACCATCATGTGTTGTACCAAAAGAGTTTTAGCAATCATATCATTTTGAAAAACAAGAAAATAATTTTGAATACTAAATCCGTTTTTAAACATGGCTTGTTTTGGGGGAAAAAGATTATGTAACTTACTCGTCTGTTGTACCATAGCCTTGATGCGCCATTGCAAAAGAAGTGCCGACAATCATGAAAGGAATACCTGCAAAATGTACAGAAATCACATTTTATAGAATTTATTTCTTTTACATGATATATTATCGCAATCAAAAGCAGAGCAACTATTTACCATAATTTGTCATGGGACTGCAATGTGCAATATTCAAGAAATCAGCATGATGAGCTGAAATATGATTACAAATCTTGGTAATGTTATTGATCTTAAAGTTAATGTTTTAGAAGCGTAGAAAGGCATTTCTATTTCTAATGATAGCTACAGTAAATATGATAATAAAAATAATGACAACTAATAATAATAATGATTTATTAATAATGATAACAATGAAAAAACTACTACTCCTACCATACTACTTTTAACTGATATTAATCATGACAATAATGATTACAATTATAATAATTACAATCATGCTAACAAGATGAATAAAGGTGATGATCATAATGATGATGATGATGATGATGATGATGACAATGATATAATTTGTTTGAAATCCTTTAAGAATCTCACCCCATGCGACAAGGAAGTAGTATCTGAACTTCTGTTTGTAAGGGACGTTTTTAGGGTTGCAGACCTCTACCAATAGATGGACACCCTGGACCAGCATCCAGCTAAACACCCCCGTATAGAAAAACTGCATCACGCAGGCAATCGCCTTGCAGGAAATCTGAAGAAACAAAAAAGCATGGGTGATACTTGGTTTAATTTCTGACAAACGATCGTACGGAGAAAAACGAATTTAAATTTCGTACCACATGCTATTCATTCCTGTTGGAAAAAAATATATCCATCGATATAAAAGTAAACCTAATAGTAAGAGATATGTGCAGGAAAACGATGGGAATGATAGATGATATTAAGTAAGTAAAACAACTAAACAAATATGATAGTAAGTGTCGGTTTACATCTGCAATAACAACTATCAAAATGCGCGAGTTCATATTGAATAGATGAAATATATATATTTAGAATTGGGAAATATGCCAGTGGCATTAATGATTGAAAATCAGTACAAAATAAAAATGCAAACTAGAATCTCTTTAATGTGATATGGCATTAAAAGCTCAAAGGAATTTAGGATTTCTCCAACTTGTTTAGCGTAAGTATAACGCAGTAATAAAACTTTTAGATATTAGAGGTTTTGGGCGTGGTCATTATCCAACTTACCCAGTCGATCGTAGCGGGGTCCAAGAAGTCGATGAGGATGTAGGTAATCTTGGCAAACAGCATGGATAAGATCATATTGATGTGAATAGAGTTACGGATGGTATGCAAGTCTCTGTGTATGGAAATGGAAAGTGCATGGGAGGATATTGGAAAGATTAAAATCTCGAATTCGCTAATTATTGATTGGTATAAAATAATCATGTTTAAAAGCTAACAATCTCTCTCTCTCTCTCTTTAAGTGCGATCATGCTGTTCCACAACCCTCGGCTCCTTGCCTTCTGTATTAGTACCACTCCCAGTTCTTTCACTCCTCTCTCTTCCAACAATTTCTGCTGACTATCCATCCAAATTATCCTCCTTCTTCCCCTACTCCTTCTTCCCACAATTTTCCCTGTCAAGGCAAGAATCTCTAGACCTTTTTTTACGTGTAATGTGACCCATGAACTTCAACTGCCTAATCAACATCTCACGTATCATTTTCCTTTGCAATACAGCTCGTGTAAGAACTTCCTCATTACTAACTTTGTCAGTCCAGGGTATTTTTCATCATTCGTCTTAAAAACCACATATCGCAACTTTCCAAACGCTTTTTAGTATCAGAGGCTAAAGTCCATGTTTCACTACCATACATAAAAGTACTGGGTAGATGTAACAATTTAATACTCTTATTCTGGTCCTTATACTCATTGTTCGTTTTGTCAGAATTTTGCCTAACTTTGAAAATGCAGATTTAGCGAAAGCTAACAATAAACAAATTATAATAAAAGTAATGATAAGCTTTATATGATTTATCGTGTCAGGGTAGATATATAGATATTTTTGAATTACACATGCCCCGAGAATTCAGCGTGGGTTGATACAAACACAAACCAAGCTTATGCTAGCGTATGTTGTCTTTACTGCCAAGGCAAATCATAGGCTGCATTCGCATTTATTCACAGGGAACATTTGTACTTTCTTGCAAAACCTTGAATCACCTCGAGTCCCTCGACTGTTTTATTTGTAAGCTAGTTTCCTTTTCAAATAAGTTAATATCATGCGATGTAGATGACAAATGTAAGTTATTGACTCACGCAAAAATTACTTGATATTTTTAACAAAACATTTGGATAAATGCCTAGAGGTGATATACTTACGCTACTGATATGAAGATGAGTAAGAGAAGGATGAGAGCGATAAGAGACAAGACGATACCTCCCCAAGTGATGTAGCTCAAGTATTTAGCGTGAATCGACTCAACCTGAAAGAATATAAAGACGCAAGTTATTTTAGTAAGAACAAAAGATTCTACAGCAAGTGTCGGTCAAACTCAATGCGCTACCCCACCCCCAAAAAACCTCCCCGAATCATACTCTCTAAAGAGGCAGGTATTAAAAAGGTTATCTTTTTTTTGGGGGGGGGGACAAAGATTCACCCAACAGTCATCTAATCACCGCAAACATAATGTATACATTTGACTGTCTAATGAACTCATTGCCATGTTAACCCAATACAAAGAGCCCCTTTATCAAACCAATGGCATAGCCTGGCTCCAACTATTTAGGGGCACTAGCAGCATTAGAGTCATATCTTATGAGTTGGATAAAAATGTAAAGGATAGCAAGGTCAAATATTGTGGGAGGGAGGGGCTCCATATTTTCTTTTCATAATCCTTTTCTCATCCTTTTTTTTTTAAATCTACCTATTCTTTTTCTCTATTTTCTTTCCCCCTTGATCCCTTTTACTGTTGTTTCTAATATAACTCGATGGGGGCGTTTCCCTAGCTACGTCACTGTATCCAATCATACGTACCACCTGATCTCTATCCTGGATCAGGATTGCGAAATGTGTCAGGTGATCACAGTGGCACGTGGTATGGGTGTCGTTGGTTTCCTCCAGCGTGCATCCTCTCATACTCCATGCTCCATCCTTCGTGTACCTAGGTAAGTCATTCAATAATGGAAAATTTGTGTCAGTCTTTAAAGCCCCACTGTACTACTTATGGCTACTTGCGCCCTCTATATAGCAAACAATGCCTAATCAGTAACCATTGGTTCCCCATGGTCCCCTTTTCTTATGTTAATTGAGAGCTGATTTGATGAGATAAGCACCTGTCTGTGACCATGCAGGGAGATCTAATTCTTCCTGGCCAAACTAGTGCAGAGCGGCTTAATTTTGTATCTCTTTTTCTTTTCACTTTATACAATCAGGTTTCAGATTTCGGATATCATATTTGATAATTCAGATTAACTTATGCTTATGCTTATGCATTGATCAACATATGCAACAAGTGTATATTTCTAGTCGTTTTATCTTCTCTATTATATTTCTAAGTATATATTGAGTTGCTTTTGTTCATACTAAATTACTTAATTGAATCTGCCATGAATTCTGCCGTCGCATGTGCGTTCCTCCGAACCGTTTCCTAGACCTGCACAAAGCCACAATATATTTTACAAAGTATTAGTTGTTTTCACTACGACAACTGAACAGAGACAATAAATGGGGTGAATTATTTCCCCCCTTTACTTACCGGATATTGAAATCCCAAAAGACGCAGAATGGTTCATCTTTGGAGGACAGTGGCTGCAAGATAAAATTTGTGAAAACAAGTATCAGGATAAAGTGTTACACCAATGAATGTTTGAAATGGAACATGACAAAGATTGATATATTTCATGAACTAACATTTGCAGTGTCACTGTTTATAGACTGGTGGCAAATGATGTTTCAAGCAACGAATCTTCACACTATACGCTACTCTATATTCAAATGGTGAATTATTCTCATATTGTATACAATTAATTCTGTATTAAACCTCAATTTAGATACTGATGCAACCCTTTCCCATTTTTCCTTTTATGGAAAAAGATATGTCTAATGATATTGTACAGTTACCTT
The DNA here is from genome assembly GCA_035222895.1 of Strongylocentrotus droebachiensis. Lineage (NCBI taxonomy): Eukaryota > Metazoa > Echinodermata > Echinoidea > Camarodonta > Strongylocentrotidae > Strongylocentrotus > Strongylocentrotus droebachiensis. The sequence goes on from JAVYIG010004436.1 coordinate 8,028, forward strand.
TTTGTTGTTGCTTTTGTCCTTTGTATTGTTATCAGCATGTTGTTTTTGACACTCCCAACACAAAATCCATTTTCAAGTATTCGTCTTCTTCTTTGCAATTTTTAATGTATTGATTTCCATGGTCAATAAATGTGAATGAAAATAAATGTGAATTTCAATAATTAACGTCTGTAAAATGGCTTGGGTAAGGAAACTCACCGTCTTATGTTCAAACTGCATGGAGATCTTGTTGTAGAGGCCCTTACGTAGTGGTGGTTCTGTACGGAGGTACATGATACCACTATCAACCTGCATGGACTCTTTGTAGATTGCACTGAAAACAATATAAGGAAGTTAAAGATTTACAAATTGACGTTTTCATCAGTGGCACATTCAGAGGGGGTGGGCATAACCCAATAAAACCAATCTTGCATTCGTAAGTACAGTAAAGGACAATGTGCATCTTCTTGTGTTCTTATTTCAAATTTAAGACAGAAAAGGCACCTTACATGGAATATAATAACCTAGTTGGGGGAAGGGGGTCTTTTTACAATAAACTGGATCCGCTCTTGTGTTGAATTTCGAAAAAGATACAAATACTGGGTTGCATGATATTGATGAAGATAAGAAAATAAGAAAATATTCTTCTTCTGCCTTACAGTTCTTACATAATTAGTATCTCTAGTGTTTTACCGCCCTCTGTTTATACGTGTAGGTTGTCAGATCTTCAAAATGTTTCCTTTTCCCATTTTCTTCCATACATTTCTATTTGTTTTGTTTGCATTTTGAAACTGTCCTGCGTTGTTTTGGAAACAAACTGTTATGCTGAAATCGTGCAGGAAATACTTGGTTTTACTTTACCAACTTTTGATCGACATGTTTGTTTTGGTATCAATAATATGTTTTCTTAAGAGCGATCGTGAAGTAGTATACATGAATATTATGAGAGTGTTTAAAAACGAATACATTAGAAGCAGTCTACATCAGATATTATTCAAGAAATGGTTCTACTTACTCTTCACTGCTCACGACTGGTAAAATCTCATCCAAAGTATGGAACATGATGCCAATCATGATTATCACTCCGTTGTTATCTGATGAAAAATGAGAGAAAACACTACAACATAATCTATGAAAATACGAAATAAAATCAAGACAAATACAATGCGTATCAAGCGCACAGACTCGATACGCTCCCGTCGAATACACAGTATATCTGCTATAGAAGCATATGTCTATTGTTCATTTATTTTGTTTATTCGTTTTACTCAATTAAAAAAACGGAGGAGTACAAATAAATTGAAAAGACCTCGATCTAAAAGGGCTTAAAAGAGGAGAATCAAATAAATTGTACAGAAATTCAAATTGACATTATGCATTACCTCTATTCGCTGGGATGTAGTCGTAAACATTTCTTGGTAGCGTGATTTGATCAGTTGCCCCGTACCACGAACTATTGGGAACCAGTATCAGTGGGTTGTCATAGTCGGGAAACTGGTAGATAGTACCTGGAATGACGTCATCTGCTCGATACCTGTCCACTTGAACAACTGAAATAAGAGAAGAATAAAATGCGGTTTTACTTCAGTGTTCTCATCATTTCCGCCGCTCTCGTCAACCTCCTCATTCTCATCACCATCGCCATTCTCGTCACTCTTGTCACTGTCGTCAACCTCGTCATTCTCGTCACCCTCGTCATAGTATTCCTTCTCGTTATTCACAACATCCTCGCCACTCTCTTCAACCGCGTTATTCTCATCATTCTCGCTACTCTCGTCATTCTCGTCACCCTGGCAATTATCATCACCCTCTACACTCTCGTCAACCTTGTCATTCTCGTCACCCTGTTATACTCGTCACTCTCATCATACCATTCCTTCTCATTATTTACAACATCCTCATCATCCTCTTTAATTTCGATTTTCTCATCACCCTCGTCATCCTCATTATTGTCACCCTGGTCATACTCGTCACTCTCGTCATGTTATTCCTTATCGTTATTCACATTATCCTCGTCAATCTCGTCAATTGCATCATTCTCATCATCCTCGTCACTTTCGTCAACATCGTCATTATCGTCACCCTGGTGATTTTCGGTGCCATTGTCATTCTTATCACCCTGGTCATTCTCGTCACCCTCTTCACTTTCGTCGTCAACCTCGTCATTCTAATCATCCTCGTCACTTTCGTCAACGTCGGCATTCTCGTCACCCTGGTCATTCTTGTCACTCTCGTCATATTATTCCTTCTCGTTATTCACATCTTCCTCGCCAGTCTTGTCAACCTTGTCATTCTCATCATCCTCGCGACTCTCTTTAACCAAGTAATACCCATCATCATCGTCACCCTGGCCATTCTCGTCACCCTCTTTGATCACGTCATACTATTCTTTCTCATTATTCACATCATCCTCGCCATTTCTCGTCAACTTCGTCATTCTCATCGTCATAATCGTCACCCTGGCCATTCCCATCACCCTCGCCAACCTCATCATTCTCATCATCCTTGTCACTCTCGTAAACCCTGTCATTCTTATCACCCTGGTCATACCCGAAAATCTCGTCAACCTCGTCATTCTCATCACCCTCGTCAACCTCATGATTCTAATCATCCGTGTCACTCTCGTCAACCTTGTCACTCTCGTCATCCTGGTCATACCCGACAATCTCGTCAACCTCGTCATTCTAATCATTCGTGTCACTCTCGTCAACCCTGTCATTCTCGTCACCCTGGTCATACCCGAAAATCTCGTCAACCTCGTCATTCTCATCACCCTCGTCAACCTCATCATTCTATTCATCCGTGTCACTCTCGTCAACCTTGTCACTCTCGTCATCCTGGTCATATCCAAAAATCTCGTCAACCTCGTCATTATCATCACCCTCGTCAACCTTGTCACTCTCGTCATCCTGGTTATATTCGTCACTTTCGTTTTACTATCGCTTCTCGTTATTCACACCATCTTCGCCACTCTCGTCAACATTGTCATTCCCGTCACTCTTGTCACTGTCGTCAACCTCGTCATTCTCGTCAACATTGTCATTCTCTTCATTGGTAATTCTCGTCACCCTCGTCATATTATTCCTGCTCGTTATTCACATCATCCTCGCCACTCTCGTCAACCTCGTTTTTTCATCATCTTCGTCACTCGCGTCGAACTTGTCTCTCTCGTCACCCTGGTCATACTAGCCACTCTCGTCATGCTATTCACCTTCATTATTCACGTCATACTCGCCACTCTCGTCAACCGCGTTATTCTCGTCAACCTGGTCATACTCGACATCAGGCGCGTACGCAGGATTTTTTCAAGGGGGGGGGGGGGGGGGGGGTTTAACATTTATAAATCGGGCCGAAAATTTCGTAACGACTCAGCCGACCGCTGAATAAGCGGGGGGGGGGGGGGGGGGGGGGGGGGGGGGGGGGGGGGGGGTAAGAGGACACTTTTTTTTTTTTTTTATGACCTCGAAATTTGAAAATTTGACATTTTGCTCCGTTGGGGGGGGGGGGGGTAGGGTCACCTGTTTTTGGTCAGTTATGGGGATAATTTTTTTTTTTTTTTTTTTTTTTTTAATAATAATAAAAAAAAAAAAAAAAATACAAAAGGGGGGGGGGGTTTTAGGGGGGTTTTGGGGGGGTTTATACACATAAAAATACCAAAGGGGGGGTTAACCCCCCAAACCCCCCCCACCCCCCCCCCCCCCTGCGTACGCGCCTGCTCGACATACTATTCCTTCTCGCTATTTACATCATCCTCGTCAATCTCGTCAACCTCGTTTTTTTATCATCCTCGTCACTCTCATCGAACTTGTCGTTCTCGTCACCCTGGTCATACTCGTCACTCTCGTCATATTATTCCTTCCCGTTATTCACATCATCCTCGCCACTCTCGTCAACATCGTCATTTTTATCATCCTCGTCTCCCTCGTCAACCTTGTCATTCTCGTTGTTCACATCCTCATCGCCACTCTCTTTATTCGCGTCATTTTCATCATCCTCGTCACTGTCGTCAACATCGTCATTATCGTCACCCTGGTCATACTAGTCACTCGCGTCATCTTATTCCTTCTCGTTATTCACACCCTCTTTGCCATTTTTGTCAACCTCATCATCCTTGTCACACTCGTCAACATTGCCATTCTCGTCACCCTGGTCATACTCGTCACTCTCGTTATACCATTCCTTCTAGTTATTCACATTATCCTCGTCACTCTCGTTAATCGCATCACTCCCATCATCCTCGTCACTGCCTTCAACCTCGTCATTCTAGTCACCCTGGGTATTCTCGTCACCCTTTTCACTCTCATCATACTATTCCTTCTCGTTATTCACATCATCTTCGTCATTCTCGTCAACCTCGTCATTCTCATTACACTGGTTATACTCGTCACTCTCATCATATTATTCCTTCTTGTTATTCACATCATCCTCATAATTCTCGTCAACCTCGTCATTCTCATCACCCTTGTTATTCTAGTCATCCTCATCGTTCTCGTTATCCTCGTCAACATAATCAACCTCGTCAACCCAGTCATTCTCATCTTCCTCGTCATTCTCGTCACCCTGGTCATACTAGTCACTCTCGTTATTCACATCATCCTCGTCAATCTCGTCAACCCCGTCATTCTCATCACCCTCGTTATTCTCGTCATCTTCGTCATTTTGGTTATTCTCGTAATTCTCGTCATCCACTTGATTAGTGGCACTTTCGTCCCTCATAGTTTCTCCTGTATTTACTACCCTTATCATCATCATCATCCTTATTGTTTTCTTTGACTACCCTGCTACCGTAGTCGTCTCCGTCAACATTCATCCATTTCTACCAATGTTCATTCTCATCGTCATCATTATTATCACTATAGCAAGCACTATCACCGATGTATACATAATAATACAACTATATTTCATCTTTCCCTACCTATGTTGTCAGTAACGATCGTCATATTGATGTCGGTCCAGGTCCCGTTGACGCCCTCGACTATCTTGGCTATCGCCATCAGATAGTTTTCAAGTTTGACGGTGAGTCCCATGGCGCTGTCCGTGATGAATGTACCGCGTCGTCGACGAGCCTGGTGATCATGAGCAACGTTTACATTCATTCCGTATTTATTGTTAAAATCATTTCCCAAACCTGCTCTGCCAATTGAGCCTTAGAACGGATACAATTTAGTTGATATAACTATTGGCTATACAATTGTTTGAAAAGGATTTATAGGACCAATTTTTGTAAAGAAAAGATGGTAAAAGACTATAGGTATATACAAAGTAGAGAGATATTCTTTTCTTCCCCATGGAATACATTGTATAAAAATGCATAACATAGTTTCAGTCGATACGGTGAGCTTTGTTCGTAGACACTGTGACTGACTTTATAAAATTACACTATATCTTTATAAGGTCCACGCACATTTTCCACATTTTCAGAAAAAGTCTGTGTAAATGTTATCCCTCCTGTATACGTGTACATCACATTTGATGTTGAAACTAGAATTTCATGGTTTGGGGGTGTTTTGCCCTTTTAAATCATCTTACCTGGTGAATAGTAGTCCAGCGACGTCGGCGGTTATCATTGAATAAGTTGCTCGTTACGGACAGGAGGTCCTGATAAAACACAAATGAACCGTTTTTATTCTCATGCTAATAAACATTAGCACACACGAGTATAAAGCCGTCAAAAGTGACGTACGTATGGTTATTGCATATTTCATTCCACTCAAATTAGAGCCTTATACCAATAATAATACACAACACTTGTAGTGCGAAAAAAAGGTGACGCTTTGAGACGCACGTGAATAGTGAAAGGAATACTGACCGCCTAATAACCTTTTCCATGGTCTACTTAAGATAGTCCAATTAAATAGTGTAATGAAATAGACATACCTCCATGATACAAATCGAGCTTCATCCGCTAATAGATATCACGGGAGTATTCTGCGTTTATGTCACGCCTACTTATCTACGAATTCTCTAAGATATTTGCAGGTAGATGGCTATATATAATATGGCCATTTTATAGGTTTACCTCCATGTCGCTCATTGCTTCTTCGGGCATCATCATCGCAGGCAACGTCCTCGTCAAAGCCTTCTCGAGGAGAACGGTGGTCATTTTCATCTCATCCACGGTCATATAGATACCTGTTTGTGTATAGTTCTTCAGACGAACCTTAGCGATCTCGTAGACGGTCGGGTCTTCGAATGACGCCTTCGAGATCTGGAGAAGTGATAAATGGATGAAGCGTTTAAAGAAAAAAATATAGTGATTTTAAAAGGAAAACGCATCTTTCTCATTTGTTTATTTTTTTTTTCTTTTCAAGATTATTAACAATAAAGAAACTACACATGCAATCAGACTTTGGTAGCCGTCTTTGAATGGAGTAAAGATAAATATGTTTCCCCAGTCTCACGTCTTACTTTGTCTAGATAGAATCCGGGTCACAAATTATAATCGACAACCAATTACATTAGTCAAAATATTGTCAGAAATGTGATATTTCATGGAACATTTTGCTATTAAGCTGAATAAAATTATTCTAATAGGGAATATAAATTATTTTTAACAGTCATGAAAATCGTCATTGCGTACAGGACAAAGAACAAATAATGAATTGATGATAACGATATTCTATTGACGACGTCACTACATTTTATATATTCAGTGCTTTCTTTCAATTTACATCCATCTGAATTCTTGAACTCCATTATCAAGTCCATATTTCAGAATACTTACAACTTCGAAGAAACTATCAAGGTCTTCGGTACAGTCCGCAAGATGGCGGTCGTCGCATTCGATGGTTCCGGTCCACACTTCGTAACCTGCCAGTTCGTCATGGTTGTCAGTGATCACTGTGAACAGCGAATTGAGTGAAGGCCAAATTTTACTCATGTACACGTTTGTACATTTTCTATTCAAACGGATTATCGTTATTATGACAATATGACTACACTAGCATTGGTAGTCGTAATCTTTGGATTTAGAACCGCTATCCATACCAGAGCCAGAGATAGAAATGAATAAAGAGGGGGAATGAGAGAAAGAAAAATAGGAAGAGAGAGAGAGATCGGGATATGAAAACTGTCTCTTTACTCCCTTATGAGTAAATATGACAGTGTGTGCTACCTGAAATTATCATTTCATCTAATCTTTCAGATGATGTCATTCATTATTTTTGGGGAAAATTCTTGATCTTTTCAAATCTGACTTTTCCACATTTGGACAGGATTGCCAATTATCGATGTAATGACATATAAAGGGAGAATCAATACGTACCGATCTCGTGGCACTCTTCACCTGTCACCATCTTGGCCAACTCTGGATTCATCATATCAATGACATCATACCAGACAGCCAGATCGGCGAACTCTGCCCTGGTGTAGCCCTCGTTGAGGTCATTCCTAGCCCCGAGCACCAGATGAGAGTAGGTGTCGTTCTCCCGTGGGCTCCACCGATACGGCGTGGTCCACACGGGCGTGGTCGTCACCTCTAGGGTGGTTTCCCTCTCAACGAAGGGCGTGGTCGTCAGGTCGGTGGTGTATTCGTAAGTCACGTTGGCCGGTGTAGTGCCGTTGGTGACGTCGCCTCCTGTGGTCATGGCTTGAGTGGTCACAGCTTGAGTGGTCACGACCGTGGTCGTCGGGATGGGAGTCGTAGTCGGAGGATCCGTGGTCGGAGGAGCCGAAGTCGTGGCGTCGTCAGTTGAATTATAGGTGCTGACGGTAGTCGGCATTTCGTAATCATCTGGAAGGATGTTAAACGGCAGATTGTATGAATGTACTTTTAAATCTTTGTCCGTAGCAGTAGCCTCCCCACATTAAGTTTTGTGCTTTCATGAAATTGCCTCTTGCAAACTCTATCGAACTCTAAACACCATGATGGCATCACATTGCATTCATGTGACTTTGAAGAGAAAAGTCTTTTTAATCGGAAGTAGAATCAGAAATTGTATACTTACGTTATAAGTTTGATATAACATTTGCCTGACAAAACTATTTTGTTCTACAATCGTGGATTTATCATTAACAGATATGTTCCTTGTATAATTTATGATTTCTAATTTGAAAAACGTAGAGAGTTTACGAGCAATGGTTTTGTACATCTTAACGGCTTACCAAGACGTCCATAGTGATGATGCTCCCCCTAATCCCAATAAAAATGTATTGAACTACATTTCACTTAAAGAATTAATCTAATAATAATAATAATGATACATAGTTTTAATATAGCGCTTATTACAATCACTAAGCGCATCCAAACTTAGAGATTATTACCCCGGCTTTATCTGTGCTGCCATTGCGGCGCTCTAGCATTTCGAAGAATTAATTCCTGCCAGGTACCCATTTAAATCACCTGGGTAGAGTGTGGCAAACGTAGATCAATACTGTTTTGTCAGGCACAATTTATGTTTAAAACATAGTTCGTTGCTTCGTTTTATACTCACATTGAATTTCTCCATTCACGAAGAAGGAAAGACCATCCTGCTTGCCCCACGTCAGGGCAAGGTTGGTCCACTCGTCCACGAAGCCGATCATGTAATGCTTCTTCCAGACACCGTGCTCGGTTCGTACTTCCACCGTTGTCGTCACGTTGTTCGTGAAGATGGCAAAGCCTGTGGAATTGATGTCATGGGCGCCGGAGCTGCGTGTTAAAAAGGAAATAGATTTAGATAATGAGATTGACAGAATTGATATCGTTCATTCCTAAGTATCATATTTATTTAATGAAGGTATTATTCAAAATATTCATGAGTATTGTGTCTTCAAGAATACAATTCTCAAGTCATCCCAGAAATTCAGACATCTTGAGTAAACGTATTGATATATGAGTTTTAGGCATAGACGAGTTAGCGTTTATAGTCCTGGTAAGCACCCAACATAAAATGATATGATATCTCTGACTTTGAGAGCAAATAATCTCATATTGTTTTCGCAAATTTCTTCGCCTTCAATAGAATAATGTGAAAATGAGATGAAAATTATTTACATTCCTATTAATGATCTAAATATTTGTTTTTCCTTTGTATTTCCCCAATATTAGCATCAAGAAAGCAGCCTAATGAAAGTCTAAAGGATGAACATTGTCACACATATTAGTCTGAGTCTTTCCGTCATTTCACATGGCCAAATAACAATGAGAACACATTTTAATAGAATAAAGTGAATATTAGCGTATCATCTAGGGAAGTGTTTCACAAAGACTAAGATCAACTTTAAGTTGGACTTAACTATGGCAGGCTGTTCGTGCCACTATTTCTCTCATCATTTACTAGTATTGGTTTCTTTAAGGGACGTACCAATCATGGTCACACATCTACAGAATGTTCATTTTTTGATAGTTCATTATTGAAGGAAAAAATATATCTAAAGATCATAATCGAGAGACCAATGGAGAGAGCAATCAGTGGCATTAATGTTCTGCCATAGTTAAGTCCAACTTAAAGATGATCTTAGTCTTTGTGAAACACCCCAGGTCCAATAATAGTAGGTCTACCTCAGTATGTAAGCCCTCCTTCGCGGATTAAGCACTGGATCATCCAGGTTGTCGATGTTTAGAAGCCTCATCCAGAATGAGATGGTGACGCCTCTGCTGCATGCAGAAGGAGAGCTTAAGCAACCATGTCGGAAGTTACCTGGTGAAATAGAAATTCACAGTAAATGTTGTGATTGATGAGCTTTTCACTTCATCGTGGTATCAATATACATTTATATGTCATTTATTTATGTCCATTTCTCCTGAGAAATGCGGTCTCATGATCGTTGTAACATTCTCTTCAGAATTGCCGTTGGAAAGGTGAAGGGTATTTTCCACGATAATGACCTTTCCATCATAAGAACTTTGACAGGAATACAATTTTAGAAGTCCTTCAATATTTGTACGGCGACTTCAAGAAAGCAGTATTTTGTAAAAAAATGTTGGTACAACGAACAAAAAAGGGGCAGTTCTCCATGTATGATGACATCATGCATCATGACGGCATTTCCAAATGGAGATTACCAATGTTAGTGATACCAATTTATCGAAAACAGTTAATATTTTTTTAAATTTTGTTTTATAAAGCTTCCCCTGACATGCTTCTGAGATTGAATAACTTCCAACCAAGGAAGCGTTGCAAAGAAGGGTTGCAAGTGATTCCATTGTTAACCATGTGAACTGATGTTTCGATTTTTAGTCATAGCCTATTCCGTGGAATTCATACACCCTACACACAAATTGCCTTCCTAGTGCTAGGGTTAAAATAAACATAGAATATGGAGATACTTACCTATATCTACTAGTCCTCTACTAAATGTTTTGTCGTACAGAGAAACTCCTCTCTTGTCACCCCCGTATTTAGTGATTCTTTTGACTGCCTTTGTATCGTAGAGAGATACTCCACTGTCCGGTGAGGTCAAGTTGAAGTGCAGGTCAGGGGTCACATATCCGGTACAGACTAATGAGAAGAAAAAAATGAAACAGTATATTTAGAATAGTAGCAAATACAGAGATGTGAGTGGTGGTCATTTCCTCTATGACAAGGTGGGTACAAAGGTCTGAAGTTTGTGGAGTTTACTTACCTTAATGGCCTTTCCCTGAAAATTTCTTTGAGGACAAAAACAAGCACGTTATTTTGTTCAAACTGTATCAGGCGGATCCAAATCGTGGCATGAATGGGGAAAGTTTTATGCCCTACGACTGTTGAGACTTATTGGTCACTGGAAGGATTACTTGTACATGTATATTGCTATGCACCATATTAAAAAAAACGCTATGTGATAACCTACTTGGATCTCCGTGAAGCACCGACGCGCCGGGTTGCGACTGGTCGGCAGTTGGGGTCATGACAATGATATCATCGTAATGTGCCTCCAGATAGCCGTTAGATGAAGCAGTGTAGCTGCATCGGCCAAGTAGAAGCTCTGTCTGTTTCACGGAAGATCGTTCGTCCTCTACGCCGGTCACCTGAGCGGGGGAGAAAGTGATAGATGATATGAAACAAATTTATTTAAAAAATAAAAAAACTGCACGACCATTGTGATCTTTAGAGAGAGACTTAACGTTTGTTCTCAGATTTGAGGCATACGTCGAACCGATTAGCAGTTTTATGTTTGGAATTATCTCTGTCAGCAACCTTCTCTTTTGAGATTGACTTTGTCGCGCGCCTATATCATTACAATGTTTTTGAGGCGATGTGTACTAGATGAGCTGAATGAAACCATATGGCAAAGTGCTTTTATAGGTCCTAACCGATGGAGTTGGTAAGGTGAGGGCATGTCTTGCTTAATAGTCAAGGGCACTGGCAAAACTCGACACGTTTAACTTCAACATACTTCCCGTTTCCAAGAGCATCGCTTTATCCACTGAGCTCTCCCTCTGGCCATATCATTTGATGTTTTACCTTTTCGCCTTCATTTCGTCCGTTAATGAATAACTTGAGACCAGACTCCGGGCGCCATCTAAATGCAAGATAGAGCCACACGCTAAAGAGATCTTTGTCCAGGAACTTCTTGACCGTCCAGGTGTTTCGACCATCACTGACAACGAATTCGAGGTAGTCAGGTGTTTGGATGATGGCAACTCCACGTCCATCTGAAAAAAATGTAAAGATGTATTGAAAATCATTTGATGTGGAGTTAATTAGTTAGCACAGTTCTTTCTAGTGTAACCCATGTGATAAGATATTATGCTTATAAATCATGATTTCAATCTAGGCCCTGACCTCACATGATTTACTATGAAATTTGAATGCAAATACTTCTTTAATTTCCCATTTATATTTGATGTACAAATAAGGCAGCTTAAATGAATAATGGTTTTGGCGAAAATACGTGTTCTTATAAAATGAACGAGCAATTTTTTGTTTATAAACATGAAGTACAAATTATAGTTTTCTTTCTAATTACTTTAAATCGATAAACATCATCTTTAATAATAAAAACCCGACGAATGTCATTGGGAATCAATATCATCCAGGATAGAATTATTAATTACTAGACCAGCAAAAATGTACACATAAACATCGCGCACACGGAGGATCGCTTGACCCGACTTACCTGCACCGTCTGCTCCCGAAGTTAGAAGGCATTTGGCGCCACTGGGGATATCCCTCAACTTCACCCACAGACCCATCGCCATCCCGTTGACACACCTTGCCGGGTTTGTCACGCAATGCGCCGAGCCGAAGTCGTGCAGTCTCACGTAATCTTTCTTGCCGTTCGTGTAGACGCTGCGGCCGAAGTGATGCCGGTCGGCCTTCAGCCGGGCTCTGCCTTCGAAGGCGAGCACGGGCATGGGGAAGTCTGCCGGTGGGTCAAAGGGCCAGTAATAATCAGACAGTTCCATGAAGTATTTCTCGATATCTGTATGGGAGATGTGAATTGGAGAAATGTTAATGTTGTCAGAAAGCAGAATTTGTTATGTTCTGTTCTTCTTGTTTAACTTCATCTTCTTAATTCCCTAACGAGCCCTACTAACTAAAACTATAGTTTAAATTCATTTGCTTTGCTTTTGTCATTTTAAAGCGTTTAGGCTTTAAATAAATCAAGACGGACCCAATGACTGCAACAAATATAAGCTTCACTTTGTTCAGCTCCCATCAAGTATTGTTCATGCTATGTTATTTTATGTTGATTTGACGGAAGAATGACGATAATTATCTGATTATTATATACTATAATGGTGTGAATAAACGTAAGGTCTTAATGATAAAAAAAAATAGTTGTAAGATGTTTTTGATCCAATCAATCAATTTACATGGAACATAATGATATTTCTCATATATATTTTTTAAATGTTGGTATTCTAAATTACACACTCTGTTCATCTTTCGGTTATACGCTCGCCAATATTTACACTAATGAAATTTTAGTTAATCAGATTCATCAACAAATAAATGAATAATTGTATGCTTACTCGTCACTCCAAGTAATTTATAGACATGCTGCGGATGGATGTATTTCTCCCAGATGACCAGATTATGCAGCTTGAAGGTGGCATACTCAGAATTCTCCTGCATCCCTCGTCCCACGGTAAAGAGTGTTTGGTTGCCTTGGCAACAGGAGGACACATTGACAATGGCATCGATGGGAGCGATTTCCTTGCCGTTGATGTATATGATGAATCTCTCCCTCCTATGCCATGTGAAGGCGATGTTGGTCCATGTATCAGATTTAATTTCCTGTAAAAAATAAAGATAAAAGTAGTTTTGTTAATCAGAATACGTATCAAGCTTTTGTTAAACTCTATTTATAAAACAGAACGATTTTGCAAAGAAAAGCGAGTAAATGTTCAATTCATACTTCTCTAATTTAGATTTCGCCCCAGATTATAGATGCAATTGTCTTTAGGCTGTAAAATGATTTCAATTATAAGAAAAAATAAAGTCTGTTGTAATTGAAAAATACCTTTCTGTTTTAAGGTCAATTCTGAGGAAAGATAGCGAGACTTCAACGTCATATTATGGAACCCCCGTTGCCGATTGGTCTCGAATTACCACAACCATTAACCATTTGGCATTTTCAAATACAGGTAAATACTTGCGTCCGTATTCTACTCATTCAGTTAATCCCGATCATGAGTCTAGAATCCGATTTAGGAAACGGGAAAGGTAAACTCAGACTAACTTTTTTTTGTTAAATCCGATTTTTTTTTTAAATCACAATCCTACACCCAGTATTGGTTTTAAATAAAACACGAGAACTTAGCTATACTCACTGCTGTGTTGATTCGTTTCCATGACATCATGTTGCCGTCATCGACCACAAAGTTCAAACCTCCTCCCTCTAAGAATATATTGAATCCCTTGGTGGAACCTTGTCCTCCGGAGCTGTGAAAACGGGACAAACGAAATATGTGAAAATTACAAGAGCATATATTCTTTTCTTGATATGTTTGCATACGTTTTCCAAATCGCCGAGTTTTCGCACTTCTAATCTAAAGTGAAGTCAAAGAAGCCCGTTAAGAAAACATTTAAAAAAACAACTAAATCAAATCAAAAGGCTAATATTGTAAAATATAATCATGACAAACTTCGTATTCATGCTTAAATAACTACAATGTCCCCCAAAGCGAGGTACTCAACGGACTATCTTTAAGAAGCTAGAAAATATAGCTTAAAAAAGGTGAATGTAATTTAAATGACACGGCATGTAGATATGATGATAAACATTCTAAATTTTGATCGCATTTTGTCTTAAGTTCTCAAAATCGTTCAGATCCAAATTCAAATTTATACCTATTCTCTCTTTCGGTAAATTTTCGAGGTATTAAATCATATATACAGATAGGCCTGGGTATAATACAGGGTATAGTAATCATGTTACAGTTGCAGGGAAGAGTAGGGAGATCACCGTGAAGCGAGGAGCCTGTGTCTGGTATGCCGAGTTCTTTTAATTTATTAACATACCTCAAGAGGTACTGTTTCTCTACCGGTGGCGCAGGGGTAGTAGGTGGTCGCATCGTGGTCGTATCATTCTCCGATGGCGGGTTGACCACCACGTTGGCGGCATCGTTAGCCGAGGCTACGACGTCGAAATGAAGCTTGGTCCAGAACGAGACACTGAGGCCCTTTCCAGCAGGTTTGCTTACAAAGGTCTCCCTAAAATCACCTGCAAAGTGTATATTACGGTAAGTGACATAAGTAAACTATTATACAAGTTTACGTTCAGGTTTTTTTTAAAATACAAGTGATTGAAATTGTATTTAGATTTCATTGAGAAGCTTCGCATCTCTTAACTACAAACTATCTCTCTAAAAGCTTGTTCGAACAGTATAATTTTCTGTGTTCTGTCCTTATGGGAGAAATCCAACTGTAATGCATTTACCACATATTAATTGTCTTAGTCGTCACAACTTTTCCATTTTCTTGAAGTTAAGCTTATTTTTACGGACGCATACAGTGTACCTCTAAATTTTAAGTATTACTTACCCAGAGTGATGTAGTCTGGGTATCCAGGCAGGTTTACGGTCAAATCGTCTTCAAGGGTTATATTAGGTGTGGGACCTACATAGCCCACACGTGGATAGGCAGTCCCGTTGAATATAAAGCCTGGTGGAAGACTATGGGCACTGAGAACGTGCGGGTTGCCACTGATGAGGTCCAGTGTTCCCCACTTGTACTGTGCGTCCGTATATTGAAGATTGTCTAAATTTGAAGAAGAAAAAGAGAATGAAATGAGTGACGACCAACTCCTAGATATTTGTCAATACAATCTATGGTGAAACAATATGATAATTATTACAGAACGCCTTTCATTATCAAGAAACCTTGTTATGTGGTTGTTTGAAGTTTTAACCTCATTAAGATATCAAGTATGTTGTTGCATTTGTTTATTTTTTAATTTTGTTTTTGAAATTCTAATAGATTTCAAAGTTGATTTGGAAAAAAACGTATCACATGAATAAGAAAAAAAAATATCAAAGAGAAAATCAATCGGGACCTTTAATCAAATTATAATCTTAGATCTGCATCATAAAGGTTAAGTTTGATTTACCTAGAAGGGTAATTATTCTAGAGGGTTTATATTATCTATTCCTCAATATAAGAAACCTGGCAGGTATTTAATGTTCCGTCTGCAAAGAAAAGTGTTTCACGACAAAAATGGATTTAATATTCAAAAAATGGAAAGGCATATATTACCCATCTTGGCAAATGTATCACGGTATTCATACGGCTCCATCTTTCTCTCCGCGATGGCCAACTCATCGAAGGAAATATTACTCGCATGGCCCAGGAAGTCGTTCCTCCTGCCGAGTATCAATACGGTCTCAAAGTCGCTTGCGCGGAACTTCTGGTACCCGATCGGATCGTGGGCCACGACCCGACCGTTCATGTAGAAGAATAGACCCTCATCTTGTGTCCAGGTCAAGCCCAGGTTGGTCCACTCGCCCATGAAGTCGAACCCGGGCGCGTCGGTCACCGTCATGTTGTCTGTGTGGAGGAAAAGAAGATCAGTCGGACGATATTAGACCACGCAGCTCGCTCACGCTAGCACAGGCAACAACTAGTTTGTTACTTGTAAAATGCGCTGTTTTATGATCACTGAGTAATAATTGCTCGGGTGAAATATTATGGCAAAGTAATTGTATTCCATTCGCTTCCATATATTCTAACTAATGCATCTATATACCATAATACTGCTTCTTTAGCTATTGAATAACTATTACCTTTAAAGCATAGGTGTCGTGCAGTAGATACGGTACCCTGACATTAAGCCGATACAACTTTATATATTCCTACCTCGGTACATAACTTTACTTTTTTACCTCTCTCAACTCAGGGCCATTTACATTGGTATTGGAGAGAACACGATAAAAAGGCGCCTTATAGTGGAAGCTCGACAAAAGCAACGTTACAAAAATAACATATGTAGCATGTTTAGCTGATTGTACTGTGTTAACAACCAATGATCTATGTGCAGCTTTCCATCGTTTATATATTGTATTGTAACTTTGATGATGGTCTGACCTTCATTCTGGATGAAAGGGACGTGCACAATCTCCGTCACCCATCTCGTGTAGCCGTCGGTGACAGCCGCTCCGAGGCGATCCACTTCCCGCTGGAAGATGGAGAACCCACGGGTTACCTGCTCTCCCGAGCTTATACAGAAATGGGTTTCGTTGTCAAAGACTTGTGAGAGTCTAACCCAGGTCGAAACGGATAACCCGTCCGAGCATTTATGGGTGTTGCTAATGCACGTTCCAGCAAAGTCACCTGTGAATGGGAAAATTAGACAGGCTTAAAGTTTGAAAATCAGGCAAGATTAAAGTTGGAAAATCAGACAAAATTAAAGTTGGAAAATCAGACAAAATCGAATTTGCAGGAAGGAAATAACAGTGAATTGTTCAAACGTTGGATTACTATTTAGGAATATAATTCAGGTTCAGTAATATATATGTACCCATTGACGTACCCATTGATGTACCCATATATTTATATACCCTGCCATGAACCTGGTGAAAATATATCAAGAATTGACTGGGAAATTGTAATTGAAAATTTAAGAGCATTGGTGAGAGAAGGAGAATCAAAAGGATTGAGTGTGTGAGAGAGAGAGAGAGAGAGAGAGATGGCAAAGCGGGATAGAAGGGAGAGGGAAAGGTGAAGAGAGAGAGAGAGAGAGAGAGAGAGACATACATCAATTAATGCAGAAAAGTGCCCATTCTAAACCTTTTGATACGTATTATTTTCATGAGTATGCCAAATTACCGAGAAACAGCCACCCATCTCCGTCCCCAAGGACCATGACCGACTGGCCCTTCTCATCTCGTCCATGACCTAGGATGACATCGGCCTCACCGGCTCGGTCCATGGGGTGGAAGTTGGCTGCGTACTCTGGCATGTACTCAGTCAGGGTCGCCCAGTCACGCCGGACGTACCCGTCGCTGGTCCAGTAGTGGTCCGATGTCTCGATCATGGCGAACTCACGCCCTGTTTTTATTAATAAAACAAGTGGAAATAAATGAGGGGGGGGGGGGAATCGTTATTGTGACGGATATCAGCCGTTCGCTTTTATACTCTGTTCCATATCGACATAATTATCACGAGAATTTAAAGAATGTCTAGTAATCGTCATGTATTACAGGTTAACAAATGGATATGAAAAGCAGAAATGTAAGAAAAAACATAATTCTACTTTCAATCAGTTCGTGATATCTACATGCCATACATGATAAGATTTTTCTCACGAAAAAATAGCAAAACATTTTATGTCCCTCACTTTTGAATTTAAATTATTTGTTTGATTGTAAATGATTCACATGTATACAACACATTCTTCATTGTGTCTGTACGTAGTGGACGTATCCAAAATAGAATATTTCCTCCATAGCCATGCTCATGTTGGCATAACTCTAATTGTACTTGATTAATTTGCCATTTTGAAAACTGCAAACTACACTCTTGCTATTTCATCCATGTAGATTACTTACGTGTCATTCCAAAAAGGATGTGTCTCTCGTATGGCCTGATCGCTCGACCCCATATGACGAGATCGTTGAACACGACCGAGTCGGCCGATCCTCGGGAGCCGAACATGGATCCGAGAGTCATTGTGTCATAGGTGTTAGTCGCGTTGGCGTTCTAAATAGATTTTAAAAATAAAATTCAGTTCCCGATTACAACATGATGTATACAAATAAGAGATATTGATTTCTACCGCTCTATGTAACAAAATGTCATTTATCATTGGATTTACGTGTATTTGGCAATAAACCATAGTTTAGTACAATATACGTTATCTTTGAGAGAATCTTTCATTGCGTTGTTTTGAGTTTGGATTGTCCACTATTATGTAATTAATGATATTGAAGTATTTTTATGAGCTACTAGGATGCTGACTTTGATAAAGCGCGATTTTTTTTAAATAGTCACATCTTTTTCTGTAATATGGGACTTGAAAGATGATTGAACTCATTATTAAAAACTGTATTCCACATTTCACTTTTCGCTTTTTTCTGTTTGTTACTTCGCAGTCTTTCTTCTGCTTAGATGTATTCCATACAGAAAAAATGGGGGAAAGATGTAGATGGGGAGATGGTAATATCATATAAACAGTACAGAAATTGAAAGATACACTAAGATTTAGGAGTTATTCTTTGAGCTATATGCTTACTTCCACTGTAGTCTCCATTGTATGTGTCTTTCCGCCAAAATACACGATCAAGCCTTGATCAGCAGACCAGGAAACCCCAAGATGAAGCCAATTCTCGAATGCCAGTTTTGTTTTGGATATCACCACACTACTGACAGTTAAGCCATCGCAAACTGATGATAAGAAATTAACAAGCACGTTATTTGTAGAAACTGTCTTCAACATGCCGCAAAAGGACAATAACATCATGAAAATTATTTATTTTAATACATGGGTGGGTTTAACCTGAATAAATGCAAATCATATGTAATGGAAATGCCATTGGGTTCGTGAAAAAAGGGATGAATTGATATTTTCAAATTGTTCTAATGCCTTTCATCTCGTTCATGCGCTTCAAATATCTTGATTGCAATTAACGTGCAGATATTAATAACTTTTTGACGCTGATCGTAATTTGCTTTTAGTTTCATGAAGCTTAAAGATCAAGCAATAAGTCTCTAGAATTAAGTTATGCGCACAAATAACGATTAACATGCCAACATAACATGATCATAATTGTGAGCTGGTAATCCTACAAACCTTCTATCCATAATGTCTTGTTGCTAGAGAGCACGATGTTAATCCCAACCCCCTCTCCGTCGACCGGTCCAGCGGTGGAGAAGACCACACCCTCGGTCATATTCGTTGCATTCTTATTCATACGGAACCAGAGGGCCAGCGTGAAGCCGTATGGACACAAACTGGGGTCGCTTAGGCACCCGTCGGTGAAGTTTCCGATCTCGACGTAGGTGTCGGCGCCGTCAATGGACGGATAGAGGCCGAGTTCGGCGCGCCCGAAGGCGGCGGAGATGTTGGTGCCCGTGATCTCCAACTCGCCTAAGTTGTTGAGGGGGAAGTAGTGGTCGGCCACCGTTGCGTAGTAAGGGTTGATCTCGGGTGTGATCACTGAAAAAAACAGAAAATGGTTTGGTTGCGATGATGATTTACACGCTCTTCTACGAAAATTCATAATCATTTACAACAGTTCGGACGAAACACTATGCAGTGATGTTAATTGACAACAATTTCTTTTCAGAGAATTTGCCAATATATCTTTATTTTCGGAGATTACATAATCATTGACTAAGCAACAAAGTAACGTGCGTGTTAAAAAAGTACTTTCAACATATTCACAGTCATATTATTTGCATAATGAAATAGGGCTACGTTTTCAATTATAATAGGCACTATTTAAAGTGTTAAACTTACACAAGAATTGCGCCTTCAAACTCTTGACGTTGGAATAATCATAGTTGGGAGACAAATCTGAAGAAGAAAAAAAAAACGTAAAAATAAAGTGAGCGTTGTAATATAATTGTATTCGGTTCAGTTTACATTCAGAGTGGAATTCCTGATAAGACTGATTAATAATTCAGGACTCTGGGTTATAGGAGTTGCTCTGGAATTCAAATGTTATGCACATTGAATTGATCAGCGGTACACACATATTCCTTTGGTTTGTCAAAATAAACATTGTTAATGAATATTCAGTGCAATAATTGAAGAAGAAAAAAAGTGTAATATATATTCATTTTAACTAACTTCAAATATCAATTACATCATGCATTCCTGCAATGCTCAAACTTCATTCTCTAAATTGACCTATTAAAGCAAATAAGAATATATGTGCTAGTTTATATTTTATATTCTATTCTATTTCTAGATATAAACATCTGCTAATAGTGAAGACATTTCTCTTTTGTTATTTAACGAACATACTTTTCCAATCCTAAAATGCTACGTGCTATTACGAACAATAACTCATCGTTTACCTCTCTCACAGCTATATCCGGTGTAACCGAACGCACACTCGCAAGTATAGTACGCGATCCAGTCCGTGCATGTTCCTCCATTTTGACAAGGGTAGGACTCACACTCGTCGATTTCTGAAAGAGATAAATGTCAACAATGACATAATAGAGCCTCTACTACATATACGATGAGGTACGAATGGGATTTCCCGACATAGCAACAGTTAATGTACGCTAATCCAGTCGGGTTATTGAAATACTGTAACTCGAAACAGGTGAAAAGAGCCTTTCGTTTCTAGGATGTTGGAATGATCTATTGTTGCCCCAAGTGCTTCCGTGGCATAGTGAGAACAAATATCAATTCATATAACAAATTGTTATTCTTAAGATTACATGTAATGGTGTAACCGACCTCTGGGGTGAAGTGAAATAACATTTGCAATAAATAAATGTGTCATTGAATAAGCAAGTTTATAATTGCAGTCTGAGCATGAGCAGATATAGGTCATTACAGACCAAATTGTGAAATACACGGAGACAAAATACTGGATACGTGCTCATCAAAGTTTTCAGTGCACTCCATGATACACAGATGGAACTATTCTTTGAAAAGTGAAACAAAGGCTATTTATGTAGCACCTCCATCGATCGCTGTAGGAGTGATTAATTATTTCAAAAATGTACGGTGGGACCTCTTCATGTTTGAAGATCTGTGGATATTCAGGGTCATTTGGGACATATGCTAACCGTGAACTGGTCTATTGTGACAATTCTTATACATTTAACGATTTACATTTGTGTAATAACAGTTTTAATGAGTAGCAACCTGTAACTGGCCATTGATGGGAATTTATCCTTGAAATGCTAGAGCGCCGTATGGCAGCCATGCAGGTTAATAATCGGGAGCGCCAGGAGGGTCAAATCTGACTGACATGAGCGCTATACAAGAACCCACTATTATTATTATTATTTGCATTTTCTTACCCATGTCACAATGAGTTTCATTATATCCGGGGAAGCAGTCGCATATGTAGGCAGCTATTCCTGCGTCGTAACAGTCGCCCTGGACGCACGGCTCAATCACGCAGTCATCCTCATCTATAGTATTGATAGAACGAAAGCATATATTTATTCAGTATGAATACCTATTTATGACGATTTTACATCCTGATTACATATTTTGGATATATGTATTCTACTGCCAATACGAGGTGTTTTACATGATACCAGAACAAACCGAACAAAACCCCAAAAACGTTCACTTCTTTATGTTACAAATATAGTTATATTGCGTTCATATTCTTATTTGCGGTTAGCTTTAACAATTTTTGTTTAACATTAATTTTCACTCAACCTGATTTATATACATTTTTTATTCAAATCGTTCCGATTTCCTCTATTTACCCTTTCGAGCCTGTTATTAAAGTATGTAATTCTTGACTTGTAATGATATCTGATAGTGTTGCAATTGCAAATTGATCAAAAAAGAGGTACATGTACTTTCATCTCAAGTTTCAGCTTGATTTTTTTTTGTTGCTTTTGTTGCTTGAATTCTTTCAACAACAACAAAAGAAGAAGAACACAAATTATGCTCACCCCATCCTCCCATGAGCCAAATCAGTTCATTAGTTGTATTAATCCACATGGGGAACATGATCAGTTCATCGAACATCCCTGTAGAGTGGCCGGTGAAGGAGCCACCATTGTAGCGGCAACCCATGGTTATGGTGTTGAGGACATCGCTGAGACCGGTGGAGCTGCCAGAGGGGTCCCTTCCGACTCTCGCCCTGTCCAGGAATACCTAGAGGAATAAGATAGAGCATTATACGATGAAGCTATCATCATAAAATGAATGGGTGAATTCTCTCTTTTACGTTGTAACTTTAGATGAATGAAAAAGAAATTAAATTAAGAATGGACATGACCGACGAGCCAGCAGAAGCTAATGGTCTGTCGAAGGTTAGGTTTATCATGAAGTTGAAATAGACATATTAAATCAAGAATGCTTATTAAAGAAAATTACATATAGGGTAATGCAAAGGAGAAACAGATTTTCACTCTTGATACATAGTCAAACAGCGAACGAGCAAAACGACGGAAACATGAGAAAGGGAGGGTCAATATACCAGAAACTCATTACCATGATCACACCCCTTTCGGGGTTTACTTCTCTCGTATTCTCTCTCTCTCTCTTTTTTTTTCTCCCTCTCTTTCTCCCTCTCTCTCTCTCTCTCTTCCCCCTCTCTCTCTCTCTCTCTCTCTCTGTGTCTCTCCCAATCTCTCTCCCTCCCCCCCCCTTTGCCATTGTTTGGGGAATGCGCCTCCTGCCCAAAACAGTTACGTCTACTGACACAATTCGGCACTATATAGGCATCATTCATTTAACGTACAATTCGTCGCTGTTTTCACGAAGTGACGGTAGTGAAAAAAAATTGCATTCACTTTGCGTTACGATTTTCCTCACTACCGTCACTTCGTGAAAACAAGGACGAATTATTGTTGTGCTTCGGTTATGACTTACGGACAACCCGACAGTAGAACTCCATGCGAATCCCATGTTCTTCCATAGGTCCGCTGGCATCAGGTTGTTGAGTTCCACCGTGAAGGTTGTAGATCCATCGTTCACTTGGACGGTTATCTTCCGGGTCTCACGGTACACACCAAACCCACGAGCATCAGGCATCCCTGGAGAAAAAGAGAATAATGGACCTTCAGATCTTGTAACGCCATCATAGCATAGCCTCCGTCATCATCGACATCATCATCATCACCATCATCATGTTGTTTCCAACATCATCATCCCCACTGTCATCACCATCATTAACATTACAATGGTTATCATCTTCGTCTTGTTTCCTTCATCACCTTATTAACATGCTTAAGCTAAACAATAACGTCTGCTACGACTGCTACATGTAAGACGATTACTACTACTTCTAAAGCAAAATGGGGGAGAGGGGTGTAATAAAGAGAAAAATTGGGAAAAGGGGCGTGGCGTTAGAAGGAGAAAATGAAGATAGGAAAAGAAGGATAGAGAAAGATGCGAAGAGAAACTGCAAAAAAAAAAAAGTAGAAACAAGGAGAAAGAGTGGGAAATATAGAAGAGGAAGAAGGACACCGAGACCGAGAGTCGCAAGAGAGCAACCAAAGGTCGGAGGGAAGTAAGGTAGATATGATTTTAGAAGTCTTGGACAATCCCAACG
Organism: Strongylocentrotus droebachiensis; assembly: GCA_035222895.1. Classification (NCBI taxonomy): domain Eukaryota; kingdom Metazoa; phylum Echinodermata; class Echinoidea; order Camarodonta; family Strongylocentrotidae; genus Strongylocentrotus; species Strongylocentrotus droebachiensis. The sequence goes on from JAVYIG010004436.1 coordinate 31,558, forward strand.
GATCTTACCGGAACTCATGATGTATACTGGACCGGATTCTCTGATTTCGTCCTCGGTTAGACGTATCCAGAACGCCATGGCAAAACCGTCTGTGCACAGACTCGGATCGCTGTAGCACGAACCGGAGAAATCTCCGAAGTCTATGCAGTCATCGGTGCCGTTAAAACGGGTCCAGATCGAATTACCCGAGATGGAGTAGTTTTGTTGAACAGCCAATCCGGGGATGGCGTTGTACATGCTCATGTTGACATTCTGGTTCGGATAACTGCCATCGCCGGTCTCGTTGAAGGTGTCAAACGACCAGTAAAGAGAACCAGCGAAATAATTGGAAGTGTAGAGATACGCCGCGTCTGAGGGGGTAACAATATGCAAGGTGTTTAAAACGGCGACCATGGCATGTTATATTTTGTTACATTTCTTTGTACCTGTACTTTGGAGGCCAAAATATACGATATAACAGATGTAAAATGAATCACACTAACATCAGGAATTATCTTCAAAGCTATGTATCAGGGCATCATTAGAGTGAGGCAATGCATAGTCTGAATAAATCGAATCGTATTCAAATTGTAATTTGGATTGTTATTTTCATTTCGATGGTTATCATCTAATCAATAGTGTTCAAGAAGACTAGATTACAAACCCAAGGGGTGGGCAAAGGGATCAAAATTTGTTTCCAGATCAAGTCATAGATAATTACTCAATTAATTTTTTACAATGGATCATAATGGCTTCTATGGTCCTCACATTCACCCGGCAATAGCACCCCGTGTGAAGACATCGCACCAGCTTGTGTTAGGGTTGCCTATCAATATACTGCGCCAACGCCAACCAATGATTTCAATACCCCGTTCACTACAACTCGGTCCAAAAAGATATGGCTTTTTTTAAACTTACCTTTGTCGCAGTCTTTATCCCAGTAGCCGTACTCGCAGTCACATATGTAATCATCGATGAGATCAACGCAAATCCCGACACCAGAACACGTGACATTGTAATCTATACATTCATTTATATCTGTAGAGGAAAGAAACGGCAAGAGTTTTAGTAGCCGAGAATCGTCACACTTTTCAAGTAAATTTAAGAAAGTTCCACGGTTCTTTTTTTGGTAACAGAAATACTACCTTTTACCAGGTGTACAGTTCTTTCAAAGAAATGGTGATTTCAATGAAAACAAGAGTATGAATATGTTAAAGGAAACAATGTACATGCTTGTATTCTTGAATATATCTGAATATGTTTCCTATTACTCACTATTCCTAAACATTGTATAAATAATACACCCGAATAACATTTTATAGCAGAGTTTCATAAAACTCCAGAATGCCCTAAAACTGCAATACTACAAAGTGTTTCCTCAAATTCTCAAATTGTGTGATTTTCGTTTTTTCTTCTTTTGTTTTGGTAGTTAGTGTTGTTCTTGTTGTTTTGATTCTTATTTTCTAAACATTCTTTGTAGTCATAATGTGTGATGTTTTGTTCTGTTTTTGCTGCTGTTGTTGTTGTTTAAATTTCGTTTTGGTTCGTTTATGTGTTTTTTTAATCAAGATATGACCACGTTGGTACAAAAATAAGAAACAATATAAAAAAATACAATTAATCTTAAATACTTACCTTCACACCTAACCCCGTTGCCGGAGTAACCAGCGAAGCAGGCGCATACGAAATCCCCGATAGTATTTGTGCAGATGGCAGATGACGGGTGGCAGTTATCAATTTCTTCTGTGCATTCGTCAGTATCTTAAGAGAGAAGGCGAGAGAAATATAAATAGTAGTTGGTGAGATAAAAGGTATAAGGTACATTAGGATGTGAAGTTACATCAGGAAACAATTTTTCATTTTATCCTTGTAGCTTTTTTATTTAGAAATGTAAAGGAAAATCGTCCAGTGACATAATTGATCTGGTCGCCGTCTTAATCATCTTCACCAGCGTCATCCTAACCATCATCATCACAGTCACGATCATCATCATCATCATCATCATCCTCAACCACAACGGCATTATCATATCATAACGACAATCAGCATAGTTACCATCATCGTCATCCTGATATTTATTACCATTATTGGCAACATTGCTATTTTGTAGCATAATTATTGTAATTGTCCCCATCGTCATCGCTGCAACCATAGTCTTTAACATTAATGACTTCCTCTTTATCCCTTTCCCCTTCGTTCTCTTCTTTCTCCTCCTCCTCCTTCTCCTCCTCATCACCATCACCATCATTATCATCATCTTCATCTGATATTCAAGATTAGAAACAAAATCTTTGTCATCATCTCATCATATTTCATACCCCTATTCTCCTCCTTCGTTTCCTCTTCCCCTCCTCTCCATGACCATAATAATCACTGTCATCATCATCATCATTAACTCTCTCGTCCCGTCTTTTCCCTTTTACTCTTCGCCCTCCTCCTCCTCATCACCATCACCATCATCATCTTCATATTATATTTAAGATTAGAAACAGAATACTTGTTATCATCTCATCACATTTCATACCCATATTCTCCTCCTTCATTTCCGCTTTCCCCTTCTCTTCCTCACCATAATAATCACTGTCATCATCATCATTATTTCTCTCATCCCGTCTTTATCTTTTTCCCCTTCGCCCTCCTCCTCCTCATCGCCATCACCATTACCACCATTATCACCGTCTTCATCTTATATTCAAGATTAGACACAAAATCCTCGTTATCATCTCATCACAATTCATACCTCTATTCTCCTCCTTCGTCTTCTCTTTCCCCTCCTCTCCCTCACCATTATAATCACTGACATCATCATCATAATCTCACTAATCCCGTCTTTATCCTTTTCTCCTTCGCCCTCCTTCTCCTCATCACCATCACCATTACCACCATTATCACCGTCTTCATCTTATATTTAAGATTAGAAACAAAATCCTTGTTATCATCTCATCACATTTCATATTCTGTTCTCCTCCTTCATTTCCTATTCCCCTCCTCTTCCTCACCATAATAATCACTGTCATCATCATCATTATTTCTCTCATCCCGTCTTTATCTTTTTCCCCTTCGCCCACCTCCTCCTCATCACCATCACCATCACCATCATCATCATCACCATCATCACTATCTTCATCTTATATTTCATATTAGAAACAAATTGCTTGTTATCATCTCATCACATTTCATACTCCTATTCTCCTCCTTTATTTCCTCTTCCCCCTCCTCTTAGCTTCCTCACCATAATAATCACTGTCATCGTCATCATTATCTCTCTCATCCCGTTTTTATCTTTTCCCCCTTCGCCCTCCTCCTCTTCATCACCATCACCTCATCACATCTCATACCCCTGTTCTCCTCCTTCATTCCCTCTCCCCCTCCTCTTCCTCACCATTATAATCACTGTCATCATCATCATCATCATCATCATCATCATCATCATCATCTCTCTCATCCCGTCGTCTTACCATTACAAACCATGATGCCATCACCGTGGTAACCACTGTTACAGGCGCATTCAAATGAACCGTAGGTATTGGTGCAATTTCCTGTATTGTTTAAACAGTTATGAGTACCCACTGTACACTCGTCGATATCTGAAAGACAAAAATGTTGGAAATTGTCTTGTTTGAACGCATTCAACTTAATTATAACAAAAAACATTACATATCACTATGATACAGTCCCCCAATCGAACGACCAACTCAAGTAAGTGAGCGTGGTGACGTTACACAATTAATGAAAGGAGAAACAATTATTTTGTTTTGTGTGGATCTTCTAGTTTAGTCCATTCAAAAGCAATAGGTATTTGTTACAGCACATTTTCCTTGCAGATACAACGTACACTGCTTTCCATAGTTTAACCAATCAAACAATAGCTACATCACTTCAGGAAGACCAGGGCCCCGTTGCACAAAATGTACCATTGATGGTGACTTTGTCTTCAATGGTAACTACCAGGGAAACCTTGATTTTGATTGGCTGTTGAACCCTGTTACCATGGTAGTTGCCAATGATAGCAGAGTTACCATCAATAGTATACAAATAATGAATGGTTATGAGTTCAATAGTGCGAATATTTTCATGAGTTGAAAGATTAACATTCTATTCAACGAGGCGTCAGCCGAGTTGAATAGAATTAACGTTAATCTTTCAACGAATGAAAATATTTGCACTATTGAACGAATAAAAAACATTCATTATCTGTTTTATACAACATCGAAGAAGATCTAATAGAACGTTAATCAACAAATTATGCTTTACTCCTTATATTAAAGATAAATTAAAGTTGGAGTCGAGCCTTCTCGATTACATTGAGATTGCCTTCGCGTCAGATACACGCAGGGATACGCGCGCCCGGACGCGCGCGCACGACTGAGAGGTACGCAGTCTGCATATAACCAAAAATGCACGGCGCATATAACCAAAAATGCACGACCGTGCAATATACCATCTATTGCATATCATGTGACCAACAATCCTCCAATCAAATGACAACGATCCACGTAGGTGTTGTATAATAAGTTTTATGCAACGGGGCCATGGTCGGCCTATACAATCCATTGGTCTCTAGCAAAGTGACATAAGCCTATACGCATTTGCCAAGTTCAGACTGGCCAACGTGTAAGATTACAATTATTACTCCATACTGATTGTTGTAAGATATAGCGAATAATTGATTACTGGTCGATTAAATAAATATAAAAGAAAGAGGAATATGATGAATAAAGATGATTTACCGTTGCATACCCATCCGGATCCGCTGAATCCTGAGTCACATGTGCATGTATATGAGCCAATGGTGTTATTACACTGAGACTGGGCGTGGCAAGAATCAGTGCCATCACCACATTCATCGATATCTGTGAATTAAATGAACAAAAATACATAAAATAAAAGATTGATTCAATAAAATAATGATGGAAACAGCGATAGAAATATTTTATTGCGCATTTTTCTTCTCATTTCATGTTCTTCATTCGCTTAAATTTCAAAAGCAAATTTAATACAAGTTTAAGGTTACGATATTAAAGTTAAAATGATATTTCAAAATACCATGCATTCACACGAACAAACAGAGTTGAGTTATATAAAATGACATACGTTAAGATCATAATCACGTGATTGGTTAAGAATATACCTGTGAGCATGCATTCATTTTAACTCGTATTGACGGGTCGTTAGAAAGTGCTAATGACCGGTCAATAGTATTATCTAATGACCAATCCCTGGACGGTAAGTCGTCTATATCTAACTTTGACATTCGACTCCACGACAAGTGAATTAAAGATGAAGGTGATTTATGAAATAACGGTTAACTTCGTCACTATAATGTAAAACAATATGGCTTTTTGTTATGTCGGGCATACAAATTTTAAAAAGAAACCGAATGGAGGAAATACAAAATGGAGGGTATTAAGGGTAAATGAAGACATTAGAAACAAAATGATAGACAAATACCTGTACAATTTGAGACGCCATCGCCCTCGTAACCATTGACACACTCACAAGAAAATGTTCCGATACCGTTAAGACAATTGGAGAGTCCAGATAGACAATTGTCAAGGTTGAGCGTACATTCGTCCTCGTCTGTTGAAAAACAATGTTTTATTTTTACGCTTGACATCAATATTTCGATATAATTTTGCATGATTGCAGGTCATTGGATGTCAACCCAGTTGGATATAATTATATTCATCACCATCAGTACCATTATCATCACCGTAATCATCATCATCTTTATTATCAGCATCAGCATAATTATCATCATCATTTTCTTTACCATCTTCGTCGTCGTTTTCGACGTCATCGTCCCCATGACTAACCGCCGCACGATTCACAATCTCCGGTGTACAAAGCGTTACAAGCATTTTAGCTGCCCATGGTGTCGGCACAAGAACCTCTGTAGACATCAATACCGTCATCATTATTAGCAGAAAATATTTATTTTCATCATAATCATCATTGTCATTGTCATTTTCTTCGTCACCATCACCACCATCATCAGTATTATCACCATCAGCAGCAGCATAAGCAACATCATCATCATTTCCATCATAAACATATTTATCCTCATCATCGCCATCATCAACATATTCACTATGAACATGACTGACAAAGAAAGCGGACAAAATATACAGTTCCTCAGGTAGACAATGGAACATCCCTTCACTGCTATTATGTAAAAAGTGAATATGCATGTGACACCTGTTCTACACATTTTTACATAATAGCAGTGAAGGGATGTTCCTTTTGTCTACCTGACGAACTGTATATTTTGTCCGCTTTCTTTGTCAGTCATGTTCATAGTGATTCATCCTCATCATCGTCGTCATCAACATCGTCATCGTCATCGTCATGACTTACCGCTACACGATTCACCATCTCCCGTATACCCAGCGTTACAGTCACATGTAAAGCTTCCAACGCTGTCTGTACACGATGCCCTGTAGTGACAGGTATCGGTCCCCTCAGAACATTCATCAATATCTGACGAAAAAGATAATTTTTTATTATAATGAAAGTGAAGAAGAAAAAAAAATCACTAAAATTGTATGTAATTCTCCTCAAGCGAACAAGGTTCTGATGAAACACAAATTGCGACTGACTAATGTATGTAAAACCTATAATGAAAGGAATAAAACAATGAAGGATAAACTCTTGAAAATATAAGACAGATCAATCAATAGATGTTTGTGTACGGATAAACGAGCAATGGGTGTGTGCAAAAAAATATGGTTTTCAGCATGACATCGAGATGCTTTGTCATTTATTACAAACAAATTGGTTTAGTATCTCATTACAAAGTAACTATGACGATTCTGGGAGGTTCAACAGTCCATCGTTGAAAATGAAAATTCGGCATGAAGTACCATCCCAGTATAGCTTGGAAAAGCTGCTTCAGGGATTACCTCATCAAGTATCAAGGACTGGATTTAAATTACAAAGAAGGATTACAAAGAAGAATTTTGATGAAGTGTGGGGGGGGGGGGGAGGAGAACAGTATTGAAAGCCCACCGTCCCCACTTGAGGTAACTCATATTTACTTAACTTAATTCAAAGGTGAGGAGGGGCAGATTTGTTCCCCCGGTCTGGATCTCATTTAAGATATGTTTTTATACGACAAATAAATAAATAAATGGACAAATGGATAAATGAATAAATAAAATTTTAAAAAAAAATAATAAAAAAAAAAAAATAAAAAAAAATAAATAAATAAATAAAAAAATAAATAAGCTTACTGTTGCACCCGTTGCCACTGTTAAGTCCATCTCCCTCGTAGCCTGAGTCACAGTCGCACGTGTAATTTCCGGGTGTGTTCTGACATGTGCTGAGTGATGACAAGCAGTCATCTGTACCGTCGCTGCACTCGTCGATATCTGGGATGATGAATTAAATGAATAAGAACTGATTAAGGTTCTGGTTAATAAAACTTGATATATCAACAAAATGTTATCATAATTGACAAGCCTGTATAGGTTATTGACATTACTGACTTTGCTTTGTGAGTAAATTCATTGAAAAATGAAAGAAATAAAGAACGAAAGAACAAAAACAAGAAGAAGGACAAGCAAGAAATGAGGAAGGTGATCATGATGAATAACAACATCAACAATCGCCACCAGATAAAAGAGCATAATTTGCGACGAATCTGGATGATTAACAATTTGTTTATTAATATAATTATAAACACATATACATTATCTATTTGAATACTTGAATATCACATTTCACTAGAAATGATGAGAAGAATTGCACTCTGATTGCAATGTACCTTCACAGGTTCCGCTGTTATCCTCGAAGCCATCTGCGCATACGCAGTCGTAAGAGCCGACTGTGTTCGAACATTCTTCCGATACAGGATCGCAGGTATGGTCATCGTTCGCACATTCGTCGTAATCTGTAGTTGTAGAAACAACGTCGTACATGGTGATACAAAATAAGGGAGTTTACAGATAGCATATGGTACAAATGACCCCAAATACCACAGATCTTTTACACATGGAGAAGTTCCACTTTGAGCATATTAGAATAATAACTGCCAAAGTCCTAGATGTGCTTCATGAATACCTTTTGTTTGCCCTCTTGAAAAGAATACTTCCACCTGCGTATCATAGAATGTACCGTTGGTGCATAAATGAATAATGTTACATAACTTTCATGAGCGCATATCCAGTATTCATCTCTGTGGGTTTTTACCTTTTTGGTACAAATGACCTTTATCTGCCCATGCGCAGATTGTATCTATGAACTGGCTTATTACGTGATTACTACATTGCACTTATAATACGTTATTACGAACCTTATACATATTCATGTATGTTAATGTAAGTATGGGCTTGCGCAGAGGGTCGAATTGTAAATGGCTTGATTTTTTTTATTCAGAAAATCTACGACCGTCTGCACAGGTGTTTTATTATTTTTGTTTTGAATTCATAATGTTTCTTTTCTGTTTTGTTGGTTATGATAATAATGATAATGTCTCCATAATATGTAATGTGTAATATGTAGTATTTGTATATAAGACATAACAATAAACTCGATTAACTACTAAACTACTACTAATACTACTACTACTACTAGTACTACTACTACTACTACTACTACTACTACTACTACTACTACTACTACTACTACTACTACTACTACTATTACTACTACTACTACTACTACCATTACTACCGTAAAGCACTTTAACCTAAGTCTACCCCTTACCCCTCCCCCACAAACAACAAATTCCCAAAGGCTAAAAAATACTCAATATGCACACTATATTTCATTTCAAAGCATCATTTAAAAGTCCTGAGGGCAAGAAAATAATTATCCTCCAATGGTCACGTTACCTATAATACAGGTTGATCCTTGATAACCGGTCCCAGTGCAGTCGCATACAAAATCATCGGTCCCGAAATCGTCACCACTACAGGAACCGCGCACGCATGGGTTGTCCAGTATACAAATGGGTGGTCCTAAATTGAGCGGTCAAAAAAGATGAAGATCGAATTGGTATGATAGGGTTTAATTTCGTTGTTGCCACTGAAAGAGAGATATCATCATTTGAATTACGTTTACATTAAATCTTGGTCGATTGTTAAAATGACTTCGTGTTTGAGTTTGACGCATTACTATGGTTTTGATATAAAACAAGTGAGGAATTTAGGGTAACAAGTGTGATCGAACTGTATAGGAAATCAATTTCTCCGGCTGTAAACATAACAACATGTAAATATCGTTACAAAAATATGATGTGAATACTATTCGTTTTTATCTTTTCTATAATTTCTATATCGTAATCACGGGAAAAAAATAAAATGAGAATTCAACTTACCAGGCGTGTCGGGCACAGTACAAGACTCAAATTGTAGAAGAAACAATATCACATTCAATAGGGTTATAATAACAGTAGTAAAAGTAAATCGACTCTCGCATGCATGATAAAATATGCGCTTAGGCAAGCAGCGGAATGGGTCGGGGTAAGACTTATCGGGTGAATAAGAGAGAGAAGAGAAGGGGAAAAAAACATGAAGCATGATAATTAAAACAAATTGGATAACATTGATCAATATGAAATTCGACGAATACATGTAAATTAAAATGAAAAGCTTGATTTAACTGTACACAGAAAATGAATAAGGCAAACACTGTAAAACTTATATAGATGATACATCAAAATATAAGCATCGTTAAATAAAAAGATAAATATTTCTGTAAAGATAAGAACGTTATTCTAAAAGACATAGGGTGAGGAAGAGATTCATGAGGGAGAAAGAGAGAGAGAAGGGGAGAGGGGGGGGGGGGGGAGAGAGAGAGAGAGGGGGGGGGGAGGGGGAGGGGGAAGAGAGAAATAATGAAAGAAAGAGAGAGATAGAAGAGGGAGAGGGGAAATAGATAGTAAGAGAGAGAGAGACTGAGAGAGAGTATGTGAGAGAGAGAGAGAGAGGAAAAAAAATATATAAAATAGGTTTTGAAGAAGAATAATAGACGAATTCTACGCCTTCCTTCAGCCTCACAAAGGATTGGTATAGGATTGGTCGAAGAAACGATTCCTTCGTCAACAGGTTTGACCATATAGCATCCTGTACACACACAAACAAAATCATTATTTGAAAGGGTATAACATCTCGTCACACTAAAGTACAACTTCAAGAATCGTATTTTCAACTATTCAAAACAAAATGCTAATGGTTAGAATGAATGAAACTATCAACGCTGTAAATTATGAGATTTAGAAGATAATGATTTGATAACTTACCTTTGTTTTTACAATAAGAATATCGAACACTAACAATCACGTATTAGAAGGAATGGTGGGATTGTTCATACAAATATCCTTTACCGTATTTTTAATCAATAAATGAAGTTACGACTTGCTTTCATGAGTATTATAATGATGATTATATTGTTATTATGTTCTTACATTTAACGGTATACGTAAATATGCCCAGTTATCTTTCTTTGAAAATGGATGCCGTATTGCAGGTAGATGTGACAACAATTTCATATTGATGTTGACATGGATATCTTCAACAAAAAACTATAACATTTCTTTTTAATGCATATTACATGTATGTATATTTGTACTGATAATCTAATGGAATATTTAATATGTCAATAGATAAACACAGCAAAAACAAAACTTACAATAAAGAATGCATACCGATCCAGCGAAGACAACAAGAGCAGAAACATCAGCCTAAGTGCAGGTCATCTTTTGTAGATAAATCTTTGATGTGATATAAAAGCGATCTTGTTCCGTCAAAGTTTCAGAAAACAGGTGTCTCTCCACTTCTTATAACGAACGCATAACACTAACAAATGGAATCATGGAACAGAAAACGATGCTACAAGAATGGCGAATTTAAAACTGAATTTAGGTGTTCCAAGGTGTGTTCCGTACGACCATGTACGTTTTCAAACCAAAATGGCGGCTGCGGTTGGGGTGTAAGAGGTGTTATCAATACGATTATCGTTCAGCCCCCCTCTTGTACGGATCGATACTCGACTACTTCGTCTTTGTTCCCCGGATAATGGATATCCAGGGGATTTAGAATGTTATGGGATGAAAACAAGAACCCGTCTTGGGAACCAACATCCTTAGATATACTTAGGAAAGGATTGATATTACGATTGACCATGCTAGATGCTTTTCTAACAGAGATGATTACCATTTTAGAAAGGAAATGTTCGTTTACAGAGAAAGGATATCGATAAGGGGACAGGAATGAGAGAAAATAAGATATATAAGAGAGAGGGAGATGGAGGGAGAGAGAGAGGAGTGAGAGAAAGAAGAAATAAAGATGGAGAAAGGGAGGATAGGGTGAGAAAGAGAAAGAGAAAGAATGCTTGCTGTTGAAGAAGGGAGAGAAAAAAGGAGGATATGACAAGGTAAATGGGGAATGGGAGATATAATTGTAAAGATGGGGAAGAAGGAGAGAAGGAGAAAAATAGGGTAAATAGAGAGACAGAGAGAAGGAGAGAGAGAGAGAGAGAGAAAGAGAGAGATATGGGTGGATTTACGGAAGAAGAGAGAAGAAAGGAACACAAGATGTTATTCGTAAATTATGATTTTAATAAGGATCAGGCGTCCCTTCATGTTAGATCCACAGAGACAATATACATATTATAGGAAAGAAAGCAAAGACGGGCTATCAAAAAAAGGGTATCGGAAATACTATTTGTGCAGAAATAAGTTGAATAATGTTCATCCTCGATACGAAATATTTGTCCATCAAACTGACGTCCGAGGGATATTGATTTGTACCTCCCTTTTATAACCTCCCCCAAGTTGCAAAACACGAACGAGTCTTTATTTAACATGACGACACTATAAACCTGCTCTGCCACATATCGATTCGACACACCGGTAATATCGATCGCGAATTTACTGTACGTCACAACTTAGAGAGCGTGCAAGAACGTTCGTCATTCTGCCTAACTCTATTAAAACGATTTTCGTCAACAGGTTTTGGTGGACCGAGAGAGAAAAGAAAACATTTAAGCAGTCTTGTGGAATTCTGTAGTACCCATGGGCGTAAATCCTTACGTAATACCTATTATTCAGGGGGGGGTGAATGAATAGATCATCCCCCCTGAGCAATAGGTATTACGTAAGGATTTACGCACATGGATTACCCAAAGGAATACATACAATGTGAGGAGTATTTAATAACTGGAACTTTGAACATATAAGAACACACATGTCCTGTATAGAAGTCCGACAGTATAGTAGCTGATGAGCGAGAGAGTGTAATATACTGCGAGTCATCTTCTGTTCTGAACGAGACTATTGCATGATTGGTCAGTGTGGAACTCCAGTAGCTTTACCACCCTACAAAAACTGTGACCGTGGTGTTATTACAGATAAAGGTGAGTTCTGATGATGCGATTGCATTGTGAAAGAAAAGGTGTGGAATAGATCAGAAAAAGTTGATCATGTAGCATGTAAGTATTGGTGTGTACTGCAAGGTTCTGGAGTCATCAAAATCATAATAAATTTTGCCCAGTATTGGTAAAGTATTAACAAGCACTATACACTATACACAAAAAGATGTACATGGGACTACACAAATGTTGTCGGGGCAACCTTGATTTCTATGCTCATTACTCAGCCAGTATACATTTTCTTCCAAAATTGTTTTGCACATGACATTTATTTGTAATCTTGAACGTTCAGTGTAAGTTTTGTTTGATTCTGTGAGAATTCATTTTTTTTTTACCAGAACTCAAGTTTTGCTCGTGTGACAACTGGATCCCGTCACCACACACTCAGTTCATCGAGCTCGACCTCCAACAGCAACCATGGCCAAGGTCAATTTCACAGGTGTATGGAAGCACACTAAAGACGAGAAGTTCGACGACCTCCTTAAGGCTCTCGGTGTCAACATAATCAAAAGGAAAATCATCACCGCCCTGTCACCCAAACAGGAGATCACCCAAAATGGAGACCACTTCGTCGTCACTAATATAACATCGATCAAGACAGAGACACTGGAGTTCACTGTCGGCCGAGAGTTCAAGTTCGAGAATCCTCTCTCGGGAAAGGAAGAGATGATGCTGGTTGAGCGGGATGGTGATAAAATTGTTATCACGAATAAGATGGATCCAGATGGAGTTGTAGGAACGAGAGAATTGATAGATGCCAATCATATGACGATAACACAAAGGAAAGGTGATATCACAGCCGTCAGACATTACAACAAAGTATGATTAGCACTCGTCTGTCAAATTTGTTTGCCCCCTTTCACCCTATTTTATGTATTTAATTATGAAAATAATACCATGATATTTTAATGGAGTATATGGAATCATTGTTTAAACAAAAATCAGTTTATGCATGAACCTAATTCCTTTGACTAATCTTTCCAGCTGTCAAATAGATGATTACATATTCTTTCGATAAGTAATAATAGAAAAAGAAACATTAAATGTATATGCAAACGCCCCCCCTCTCAGAAAATGAAATGGAAGCTCTTATTACCAATCATGTGAAAGAATATGTTTTGACTAATACGTGATGATACAATTTTGCCTGGAAACCGCCTACTAATGGATATATTTAGTAAATTATCATATATATCCAGACTGGATAGATATCGCGTAGTCCCATATACATCTTTCTGTGTACAGTGCTTGTAACTTTACCAAGACTGGGCCAAATTTCTTATTATTCTGATGATTCAAGAACCTTGCAGTACACACCAATACTTATATGCAAGATGATCAACCTTTTCTGATCGATTCCACAACGTTTCTTTCGCAATGCAATCGCATGACCAGAACTGGTCTATACCTTTAACGAATGCACATGCCATTACAATTGCTCATCCATGTATAAGTTTCTTCATGGCACTGAATTTACGGTCATTATTGCAAGAAGACCTGTTCCCCCAAAATGTGTTATCAATAACAAGTTTATATTAGCTACTAAAATTGTTGTTTGATTGACTGGAGGACATTTCTTCGAAACTTGTGGTAGCTTTTATTAACATTAATTTTATTAAAACATTTCCTGGATAAGGAATACATTTTTTTCGGGCCTGATCATTAATCTACATTTGCCACTCAATACCCAAGATAGAATTGGTGCCCCGGTAGGATGACGAAAGCATTTGTATAATTGCCTATGCCCTCACGGTGACCATATGGTTGAAATACCCCAGGGAGTGGAGATGGTGCACATTGTGCGTGAATGAATCCGATGACTGGGGTAATAATAATATTTGTAATGCGCTTAGAGACGGTATTCCGTATTAAGCGCTATATAATCCAGATTATTATTAGCTATATAATCCAGATTAATATAATTATACACCATCAGCTCCTTGAGGTTTATAATTATCGCCATCAGTACCATAATGATTTATTATTGTCACTATTATCATTATCATCCTCATAATCATCATTATCATCATCATCATCATCAACAACAACAACCTTATCATAAAAGTCATCATCACCAACAACTTTATCATAACAGTCATCATCATCTCCAGCATCATCGTATTAATCATCGTCATCATCGCCAACCATTCTCGCCAGCTTCACCTTTATCATTGTCTTTATCACAATCATCATCGTTCTCATAGTCGACGTCTGTGTCGTCATCACCTCTATGATGAATGAACACAATATATTAATTTGCAAGGATATCGAGTCGGGAGGGGGGGGTATATAATAAACCCGCCACGATCAGTAAACTTGAATAAAAAGACGTTTCTACGAAGTTTTATGCACACTGTTTATTAAATCGCTTTAGGAACTATCACACACAAGTTTATATAGACCTAACTTTGAACCAATGTGCAGTAAACAGTACGCGACTGAAGGAATGTTATCTACGATTGATTTGAAGACCCCCGGCCAAAATAGAAAAAATACCAAATTATTGTTGCTTCGTGATGTACTCAAAATAGTAAATTCCAGATGTCTCGTCTTTAATTCGATCATTCCTCCATGTGATAAACATGATAAAGACATCAAATAATGTAATACCCGTCTACAACAATATGTTGCATCATTGCTATGGTGTTATTTTTTAATATGTAATTGTTATCATTATCATTAATGATTGTTATCATTATAATATTACGTTCTTTTACTCATAGCATGATCAGCATCGCACATTTTTCATATGAATTTGTGAATTTTTGTAGCAATATATGAATACTAATTAAAACATCACCATACTCCTCTTACTCTTTATGTATTCCAATTTAACGCAGCTAATAAGTAATTATCAGCATAAGATGCGACGATACGACGACTTTTTGAGAATGTGCAAATTTATGAAATGAAGAAATTGAATACATAGGAGGAGTTAATTATGCCTAAGTTTGCATTCGAGTATAAGTGTTTTCTCTACCAAATTAATGGAAAACGTACACAAAAGAGATACATTTGA
This sequence comes from Strongylocentrotus droebachiensis, assembly GCA_035222895.1. Lineage (NCBI taxonomy): Eukaryota > Metazoa > Echinodermata > Echinoidea > Camarodonta > Strongylocentrotidae > Strongylocentrotus > Strongylocentrotus droebachiensis. The sequence continues at coordinate 46,928 of JAVYIG010004436.1, forward strand.
TCACAAACACAAGAAGTCAGAAAAAAAAAAAAATAAGGAGGAATAATTTTTAACCAACTCATTCCTCGAGTATTTGAATATGAACAAATCCTAAAATCCTATCATATAAATATTAATTGAAATACATTTATAACCTATCACTCGTATAGTTGATATGAAATTTTACCTTAAAACACTCCAAACTAGATTGGATAATACGCAAGTCGTATTTTTCTTCAAAATCGGTTAGTTCAACAACTACCCCCTACGACAACCATCCTCTAGGACACCTACCCCGGACAACTATCATAAGGGGAGTTTTCCGAGGTTAGTTGTCCGGGTGGTAGTTGTCCTAGGGGATAGTTGTCCAAGGGGGTAGTGGACTGGGGTGGTTATCCGGGGGTGGATGTCCAGGGGGTAGGTGTCCGGATACGCCATTTTACGATAGGATAATTTTCTTTTCGAGACCAGCTCGGGGCTGGATCCTGACAGAGGCGTTCGTTCTCCCGGGCAACTTGGATGACTCACGTGACCAGTTGTCCTTGCCACCTGTTACATCTGAAAAATATTCAAAGATTAAACTGTCATTTTTTTTAAAATTCACTTTGAATTGTTTCCCTATGAGATGATCAACTTGGCATTTGTAATGAATGAGAGAGAAAAAATATTTGTAAGGTAATGGAAATTCTCTGATGATTTAAGTGGAACGATAGGTTCCGCCAGTCGTGAAATCTAGAATTATTTGATTAGTCGACTCACGTTATCAATTATACAACGATGTGAAAAAGGAAGAAACAAAGAGAGAGAGAGAGAGAGAGAGAGAGAGAGAGAGAGAGAGAGAGAGAGAGAGAGAGATACAGAGAGACAGAGTGATACACCGGTGGTCACGATGATAGATTAGAATAGGATGATTCCTGAAACAAATGCTTGCTCCCTTTGGTATATAATTTAAGCATTATTAAGCAAAATAATCCAGATCAAATCGATCAGCTCTGATTTCATTTACAGTCTCATCAACTTGTCATAGCAACATACGAGAAAACAATTTCTCTAGTGTTTTTCAATAATCCAATGATTAAAAATAGTTTTTTATAATGCATCGGTTGAGAAATTTAGAATGAATTGATTGGATGATTAACGAGACAAAACATTGTTGCTTAAACTATTACAAACGAAAGGTAATCAAAGGTAATGCTTTAAACTTAGGGCTACTATCATATTAACTTAATTGACATTTAATTTTGTGTTCATATTTTCCTGTGCAATGAATTAATCTTATATTTTACTACCGGCATTGTCGTTGTTGTTCAGTCTAGTTAGGTACACGTAGCAGTCGTATAAGTTGTGACAGAAATATTATCATTAACATTGTTTTGCTTATTACTATTGTAGCACTGCTATTACTTCGAGTACAAGTACTGGTAACAGTAACGGTAATAGTAACAAACATGACAGTACGAAAAGAAGCAATGGCAATATAACCACAGACGTGTAATTTTTAATTGAATAAATACATGAACTCTAATAAAAATTACCAGTTGTAGTAGCGTATTATAAATCGTTCGTATACTTACATGAAATTGGTTTCTTCCCTTTCTTCTTCTTCTTTCTCTGCTTTGTGCCCTTGTTTTCTTGGCCTGGTGCCTGTGTGCAAGAAAATTAAGATATAAAATACTCTTTAGTCTATTCTGACTAACTGATTCACAATCATGCATGCGAGAGTCGATTTACTTCTACCGCTTTTGTCATAACCATATTGTATGTAATAATGTTTCTTCCACAATTTGAGTATAATTGTACTATGTACAATAAGATTGCTAATTTTGTTTCTGATTGTATTCAATTTGTATGGGATTACATTTTATAATGATGAAGAAAAAAACTGAACAATTCACATTATTTTTACAAGCGTTATTACATTTATTATATTTAAAGCAAGAGAAATAAATTGCTGCCAAAATGAATATACAAGTCGATCACACTTGTTTAGGTCCAGCAATTTGAATGCGGGACAACTCATGCACGTGTACGTGCATATATATAACAATCGAACGGTTACATAATCAAATTTCAAACTTACATGAATAAATATTTGGTCGAGATAATTTGTTATGACTAAGATCATAAACATCATTATATACTTACGATAGAGATCGCCTGGACAGGGGTGTTCCTGCCTTTCCCCATGCCCCTGACCTTGCCACGCCCTGCGAGTTTCTTTCCAAAGAGTAGCTTCAACTGAGAATGTGGCGTAAGAGTGAAAAATGATGATGGAGTAAATTTACAGAAATTAATAACAACAAACAAATTAACAAATTACAAAAGCAAGACAAAAGACAAGTCCACTCTATTCCCGGAAATCTTTAATTTTTCAAAAGCCCTATGGTAGCGCAATGACTCAGTTGAAATAAGAGTGGTCTAAATATTGGGAGGCCACCATTTCGAAACCAAACCAGGGGGGTGTTTCACAAAGATCCCAAGTCGAACTTAACTCTAAGTTGGACTTAAAAATTATGGAAAGCCATTAGCATCTTTGAAAATATTTTGTAAGGCATTAATTGTTTATTCAAATCATTATTATTTTCTATCATCAAGGAGATTTTATGTTCTGGATGTGGAATTTATAAAAAGTCTAAAATACTTGAATTTCTGCTTTTGAATATATTTCATTTTAAGACTCCAATGGCTGTCCATAATTTTTAAGTCCAACTTAGAGTTAAGTTCGACTTAGGATCTTTGTGAAACACCCCCAGGTCACAACCTCTCATTGGTTATTGCAATGCTCTCAGATCATGAAAGTTTTAAGTTCGGAACAGAGTCAAAATGACCGGTGCAAATTGTTAGGCATTTGGCATTACAATTACCAATACCATTGGAGGGGAACATCGAAATGAACGTCAACCAAAATCTTGTATAATTGTAATTCGTTAAAGCTCAATTTTTTTTAAACATAATAACAGCTAACAGAGATTAAACACACATGTCTTGATTTAATTGACACATGCAAGTTATTAACATGAGGACAAATGAAGTACTTATTACCTGTCCAGCAGATAGTCCATACATCAAAAAGATGAAGATACCCTGAAATGAGGCAAAACATCAGAAATTAGTTCGGGAAACATGAGAGGAGAACTAGAAATAAAAATTAGGTCTCATTCACAATCGATTGTCCCACAAACTGTTCCGTTATTATGTCAATGTTAGCGACTGACCCGTTCACTTCTGGTTTTGATGTCGACGCCATTGATTCGATCATAAAAGGGACTGTTTACAGCATATCAAGCCCACGTTTACTCTCATTATAAACAATACTACCATAAATAAAACAAAATTATATACCAAACTCCTCGCCTGCGATGAAGAAAAGAAAGGAAACTGCACTACCCGACGATCAACCATTCGCTCTGTAACAAAAGGTTATAGGCATAGCTGTGTATCATATTAATCAAAAATACATAATTTCTTGGCAAAAAGAAAGCTAATTATATTATCGTCATTTTCTTAAAGAAAACATACCATTGAAGCAAAGGTGAGGAGGAAGACATAGTAAGCGATGACAGTCGGACCATAGAAGCCTAGATATCCAGCTGCCCAGGCTCCTACGTTCACTATCGATATCACGCAAGTCGCAAGCATGCTTGATCTGTAGTGGTAGACAAATAAGATGATATTGGGATCATTTGGTAATTTAGATGTATCTGGGAATGAAAAGGTGATTTGTGGTAATTATTATACTGTTAAACAAAGAAAACAGAGGCAAAGGTAATTGTACAGGAAAATCCATGTGGTGATGATTTGAAACTGAACATGATGCGAGATATTTTGCGAGATATTAATCTAATTTTGCTGAGCTCCACCCATGTGAGCTTATTAGGTACCTTGGCAGGAATTAATTCCTTAAAATGCTCGAGTGATGTAATAGGAGCCTTGCTAAAGCCAGGATAATAATAACGGAGCACCAGAAGTGGCAATAGGTCAGACATGAACACGCTGTACAAGACCCCACTAGTAATATTATCATTTTTAGAAAAAGATAATCTATTACAATGGCCTTCATCAAAAAGAATAAAAGGAAGGGAAAGAAGACGAAGGGGAAGGGGAAAACGAATAAGGCGAAGACGAAGAAGAAGACGGAGAAATTTATAGGAGGTAAATATTAATAACCTTGACATAAATTCTCGTTTAACTAATTTTTGTTTCAATCATAGTGCATTAATTTCTTACCTTAGAGGTCCTGTATTCATCAATTTGTCCAGACCACGTTTCACGATAAATAGAAACAACATGGTGAGCTGAAAAAAGAAAATAAGTGAAAGTAACAAATTACACAATGCATTATAACTTTGTTTCAATGTGGATGTCTAAATATTGCTAAATCAAGGCTCGACTTAAATTAAATGGATTGATCCTTTCTCGAAAACAAAATACCAAGTCATTCTGTTAAATTAGATTATGGCTGATTACGAGGAATTAAAATGCATTTTTACTTACCCCGAAACAAACACCAAGTGGTCCGTAAAATGAGAGGTATAAGTCATGCTCATCAGTAACCCAACACCTGTAAATGAAAAGAAAATGGTATCTAATTAAATTTGAGAACAAATTAACAACGACACGTGGACCCATAAAGTAATGATCCATGTCTCTTAGATATCACTCATGGTAGAACTATGGAAGCTTACATGAGCATCTGATAAAATAGCACAATGAAAAATATACTTTTCGATGATTTTTGTCAATTCAAATTGGTATAATCATCGACGATTTTATTTACAGGAACCTGTAACAGCATGTAATGCCGGCTTTTGTTCATTTCAATGTGGTCATTTATATATCACGTGCTGTGATTTTTTTATTTTTATAACAATATTTTTAATGCAGTATTCTTGTCTAAGATCCAATCCAATCCAATCCAGGAATTCCTTTTTATGCCCTGCACCCACCAGTAGTTTGATTTTGCCTTTGATTATTATGTCTCCTTTGATATCCAAGTTTGATCAAGTGATGTTTTAAAAAACACTTTTAATGCAAAATCTTCTTTTGGCAACTTTACTTACAGTCCACAGTCGAGTTCCCCGAAGGCATCGATGTTGATTGCTATTGTTACTCCCACGATGAGTCCCGGAGCACCTGGTAATTACAATGAGATTGAGGAAACCGGACAAAGGATTAAAAGCAGTGTAAAAAGAATGCTCAATATGGCTAAGGAATGCATGAATGCTTGCAACTCTTTGAAGGTGGACTTTGATTTGATGATTATTAAGTATAAAACAATTGTAAACTTATATTTTTAAAGTAGTTGCACACATATTTTTATCAGGGCGTATAATGCGATCTCAACCATTCATGTATTTCATAATTATAGCAATGTTTCGGGCGTCAGATACAGACCTATAATTTCCAATTTGACACTTGCGTCAAATCAATCGATTGGTAATGCAATCGGTCAATCAATTCATCAACCAAACAATAAACCAACTAGAGAAACAATTTCAACCACTGGACAAAACGATCAACCCACCAATTGACTTGAACATCATTTGCATACGTACAGCTACTTTCAAGTAAGATATATCTATATATGAAAAACAAAGTTGTCACAAACAAAAGGACGCATAAATAAATAAGAACAATATGAGAGACAAATGAGAGCGAGGACGAGCAGGGGTGTGGGATGAGGGGAGAAGGTGGAGGGATAGTAAGAGACTAAATAAAAAGTGATGGGGATACACTGAAAAAGAAACAAGTAGGATGGAATGAGGAGGGAGAAGCAAACAGATTTAGCAGAAGATTTAGCGTCACAGTGGTGGATACACCAGTAGGAACGTAATGGTAAACTTAATATATGGCATATCAGTTACCCATTGCACCTGGGTTGAGAGTGACAAGAGTGGATTATATGTATTGCCAAATAATAATAGTGCCGGCTGGGATTCGAACTCTCAACCCTAGGATTGCAAGTCAAGTGAATGAACCACTATATATTATAAGGGGACACTTCCACATGTACATTTTCGTAAAAAGAATGAAACGCCGATAACTCAAAAAAGCATCAACAACATCAGAGCATGTATGTTAACGCACCCCATGCGAGACACATGTACCCGAAATATCTGTCCGGCAGTGGGCACGAACTGATGATGCGGTCAGCGTGTCTGTAGCCGAAGTGGACGTCGGTCAAGGCTTGGATGGATTCGATCAGGAGCCAGAAGACGAAGACGAGACAGAAGTATTCAAACAGTGCAGCCATCACACGACATATAAGCTGGAATGGATTTTAAAAAAAAACATGATTGATAGGGTGAGCTTTATTTCATTTCAATATGCTAATAGCTTTGTAAGTAATATGGCCAGTAATACACACGAACGCGAACGTATTTGATTGCCAATTAAAATCCTCGATAGTTCTAAAAAACGATGAAATATTATTAACATTTTTCACTAATAAAGAGGCAACAGCACAAATGAATTTGAAACTTTTTTCACCATCCATGCATCGTTTATGAAGTCTATGCAAGATTTGTCAACTGTGCATTGGATTTGTTTCTTCATATCACCTTGTAAACTCTTTACAGACTAAATCAAAAGTGCAAAAGTTGAAGCTAACTTACTGGTGACCACTCAACTGTTGCCAAGCACAAGAACAGGATGGCTATCATAACTGATATAGCAACGTTAGCATGGATCAGGTGACGAAGTGTGCGTACACGTCTGTAGGAATTTAGAAGAATATATTTGAATATACTTAAAAGTCTTGTATTACAAAAACCGATAAGAGAATCAAATGGCTGATCTTTTTGTTATTTTTCTTCTAGAGAAACCTGTTTTTACTACGGTTTAGTTGAGTGTACTGTTTCAAATTCCACATTTCGAAAGAAAACAGCTTTGAGAATCAAAGTTTATCCCGGCAGGAATGCCTTTTATTTCACTTTTTAATGTCTATAATACTGTACCACTGCTTTCTTAATGGCTGCTTAGGATGGTACGTTCGGCAAAAGAGGGAAGAAAATGCATAGATATCTATATTTTAAAAAAAAGTTTGTTATTTATTTAATCAATTGATAATCTTTGTCATTACTTTATTCATTGCAAATTATTTAAAAACTATGAGAGTTTGGCATGGATATTGTAAATAGCTAAATTAGAACAATAGTGTATATTTCATACGTGAAGCAGATGAAAATACAGATGAGTAGAAGGAGGAATACTCCCGAGATTCCAGCCAATCCTCTCGCAGACCAAATGAACACCATGTCTACAATGTCTGGCGGCTGAAGAAAAAAAACACGAAATATTTTATTAGAATAATAATAATAATAATAATAATAATAGGCATTTTTATAGCGCCGTCTATCTAGATATTCTATTCCGAGGCGCAGTCATTATTACCCCGGCTTTAGCTTAATAGCCGCCATTACAGCACTCCAGCATTTCAAGGGATTAATTCCTGCCCGGTACCCATTTACATCACCTGGGTTGAGTGTGGCAAATATGGATCAATGTCTTGCCAAAGGACATTAGTGCCGCGGCGGGACTCGAACAGCGGACTAAGACTTGCGTCTGTCTAAATTTTACACCGTACATTTTATTTTGTTTGTGTCATCTTTCGACACATGTTGGTCAATTATCTTGTATAAACAACCAAGCTTGATTACAACAATGAATTATAGAAAATATTCGTTACGCATGGGAATGATATTACTTAATTTAAATACCAGGCACATACCTATTCATTGGACTATATGGAACAAAACAAAACAGGAAATTCATTCAACTAAAACGGAATACAAAAACCGGCGCCAGTGAGAACTAATGATAGAAATGTTATTCTATACATTTCTGCTGCTGACAGGACAATCAAATCAAATCAAATATTTTCTTTCAGGATCCTACATCATAAACACGATGATAACACACGGGTCGAATATCGGACAGAAGTGTGTGTTAGTGTAATGAGTGTAGGACTCGGAAGTGTAGGAAAGCTTACAGGTGGTGGTGGTGGTTCCATTATAACTGCAAAGTGAGTAAAGTGAGTACACTCGCATGTTGTATGAGTCCTGTTCGTAGCTACCATCTCACAACCTGTCTTGTCCCAAGATCCTCCATTGGTGTCGCTGGGTTAAAAAAAAAGAAATACTGGATCTTGAATTTACAAATATTTTAAAATCATAAACTTCATATTACTTTAATAGAGATGACTTTTTGCAGATATTTTTAAAGCAAATAATTCTATTTGAAATCACGTACTTTTATCCATATATACTTCTATTATATAAATTACAGGTAAAACAGTATTATTGTCATGAACGTCATTCAAGGAGGTGTCAATAAAACAACCCTTTGCATGATAAAGTTTGGTTATTCCATACTAATTAACGCAAGCAATATAGGCCTACGAGTAGCCTCATTGGAATTTTCGATAACGTAGTTGTGCAAAAATGATGTGACTTAGGTAAACCGTATCTGTCATTTTGAATTAGTAGCATTATTTCCTGTTTCGTTAAGAACATGCCGTATCCCAACTGAGAGTTTAAATTAAAGACATATTCCTTGTATATAAAAAGGTTCGAAATATTGGTCAATAAACAATTTGTCCCATTAACTAAATAAACAAGTTGAGAGTTATTTACGGTAAGTAGTAATTCCAGAAGGCACAAACTGGTGTATCGGTGTCCTGTTCGCCGGATACGCCCTGTTATGAAAATAAACACCTTCAGTTGAAATTATCATCATACTTTCTCTGCCTCTAAAACGATTCTATCATTATATGTGGCCGCTGTTTATACTCTCATATTAAAACTAAATCGTATTGTCTGCTGAGAGCGAGGATGTCATTAACTCATGCGATTTATGCAATATTAACATCGTTCTGGTTTCTCAATATAGACGAACAAATGATATGGGATAGACAAAGAATTTTATATGAGGGGCACTGTGTAAATCATGATTTTACATGTTAACGGTGCTTATTGTCTCATCTAAATACATGTATATATCACATTAAATATGGACAATTTCACCTTTGCTCCAGTAGATATAACATAATATCCCTCGCAATTAAAGCTTAACATCATACCGCATTTAAATTTTAATCAATTTGACACAATTAATAGAAGATGAGTGCAGGTTCCTTTAAGCCCATCTGTACTAGTTTGGCCAGGAAGGATAAGACCATCCTGCTGGTCACTGACAGGTGGTTATCTCATCAACTTACATGTAGCTCTCAAATAACATAAGAAAAAGAGGGTCATGGGGACCAACGGCCACCACTTAGGCATTGTTTTCTATATAGAGGGAGCAAGTAGCTACAATTAGTGTAGTGGGGCTTTAAAGGAACATTTACCTTGTTATGGACAAAGACCAATCTGACCGGGTTATAGAGCTCCCGACGTAGAGAGGGGTATACTTTCAGGGACACCACACGGCTATTCACCCAAGGCTCAGCCGTCGATGTCGAAACAAAACTAATTTCGAAGAGAACAAATAAAAATATATTGTTTTAATATTAATTGATTTACAGATGTTTATTTTCTGCAGTACGAGTTCATTTTCACAAGTAAGAGTTATCTTTGAAAAAAAATTCAGATAAATGTCTATTTATAATTTTGTAATTAAAAACATTCTTGATTTATGTGGCATATTTTTGTAAAAATGTAGGTGAGAAATCACTTTTGAGTGAGAGAATCAATGTCTATTTTGAAACTTACTCCTTTGATGTGTTCTGTGGTATGACTTCATCCAGAGCATCATAAATGGAGAGGACCAGAATCCCTTCATTACCTGTTGGTGAAAATACAGAGATGTGCGATGAAGACGTGAAATAATGAAAGATCCCCCAAAAGGAGAGAAAGTACGGTGTAACAAGTGCTATAGTTCTGAATAGAGATAAGCTTGTGATGTAAATAAATTATAATAATAAGCCAACACTTTTAAAGTACGAATGTAGGCGCCGACTATACAATTAATATATTTTTATAAAGTTAAATAACACAAAGCTGACTGAAATGCGTCAATAATTCGAAGCATTAATATTGCTGTTATCGCTCTTTTTATGATTTTGCTGCCGTTGTAGATGTTTTGTTGCTACTGTTGTTGTTGATCTTGCTGTTTTGTTGTTGTTTGTAGGGGATCACAAAAGAGATTGATGTCATGTATAGCAACATCCTACTGAACGAACATGACCTTTAAAATGTTAGAAGTGTAAACGAAACGCATTTACCATCAATGGTGAAGTCGAATAGATTCTGGGGCAATGTGACCTCTTCTCTGAGATTGTTCCATCTAGCCTCCACTCCGCTCCATGCCGACTCGTTCCCGTACACAGGTAGGGTAACAGGCCCATTTGAGCCGAACGATTCAGAGACGAATTTATCGACGCATGTAGCTTTAAGCAGAAAATGGTGAATAAAATAGTTGTCATTTATCTGGTGGAATCTTAGTCTGAATGTAATTACTACTCCAATTAACTTTAGAGGGTGAAAGGACGAGAGTATATAAAGAGAGGAGAGGGTGAGAATTTTAAATAAAGAGATAGAAGAAGAACGACAAAATCGGTGTATTCGCTATATCAAGGTCAAATGGGAAATCCCCTAAAATATATACGAGTAAGTCAAAGCTTTTCTGCCCCATTCTTTAACAACTACGCATAAGATTTTAGTGTATCTGATGATTGTATTTAATAAGTCCCACTAGAGCTTGGATGGAACCTCAATCGAGTAAAATCATACGTTTGGTGTCAATTAATGTTCAGAATACTAAAATCATGACAATGCCTGACATATAGGAAACCAAATGCCCAAATACCCTTGACATGGCCTTAAGTTGGACGTAAGATGTTTATCATTACATCTAGAAGAGGCAAATTATTTCAGATAAACACAACAAATGAATGATCATAGTCAGATACCTTCAATATTAATCTTATGGAATCAAGGTGAATTGCAATGTCTTTTCTTTAAAAAATGTTCGTGCTTGAACTTAATTTAAAGCCTAACTGCACTAGTTTGGCCAGGAGGGATTAGAGCACACTGTATGGTCACTGGCAGGAGGTTATCTCATCAAATCAGCTCTCAATTAATATAATAAAAAGGGGACCATGGGGAACCAATGGTCACCGAATAGGCATCGTTTACTCTTTAGAAGGCGCAAGTACAGTGTAGCTATAAGTAGTGCAGTTTGACTTTAAAGTAAGTAGAACATACCGATCGTAGTTGTTTCGAAGAATTCCTGACACCCTTGGAACGTGTCACTTGTTTCCAAATCTCTAGCAGCCTGTGTGATGTAGTCTTCAAGACTGTGAACCAAATCTGTCGAACCGGGTTTGACCTGACCGAAAGGAGAACAAACAATTCAACATCAGCATCCTTTTTGAGGGGGCACTAAGCGCCCCTCCCCCTTTAAACTCAATGGCCCGAATTCACAACAGTAGTACAAAACCCCCCGGGGGTTTAAACTTGCTTTGTGAATACGAAAATCAGAGGTTTAAAGCTCGGAGGGGGTTTTGTACCACACCCATGGTACAATCCCTCTTTGTACCACTGTTGTGAATTCGGGCCAATCTGTCATACATTTTGTTCACACAAATTGCGCCCCTAAATTGTGTGCACCCCTCCAGCCCTTGAACAATTTGTATTTGTGTAAACTGTGGGACGAAAGCTCAATAAACACTGTTAAATGTCTTTTGATACCCCCCAAAAAAAATATGCGGCCCCTCCTCTTGATCCGCCTACAACAAATAAATCTGTACAGCTGAAATTTGGAAATTTGTTTACCTTTTGTAGCTCGATCCATTTCTCCGTTCGGTTCGCATCAAGCAGTGCATCTACGGTTTGAATAAATTCCTAAAATAGAAAACGGAACGTAACCAACCATTAAATATGAATCTTTATTATTTCAAAGCATGCTGTTCATAATCATTAAGCAAACTATAATATGTTATATACTCGACAAGTTTTAGGAATCTGTTTCCCTCTCAATTGTCATTCACTATACAAACTTCCTGGGTGATAAATGGAATTCAACTCCTAATTGCTTGGTTATCACTGTATGCGTCACAAAACTAAATTGTGGAAGTCCTTTGTCGACCAGTTTGAAAAGAGTTTAACATTAAACAAATAACAGTCAAGGCTAGACATGCAGTGGTGTTATGATTCAAATGATTTTTTTATTTCTCATGCAAAACATAAAACAATGAATAATTATATGACAAAAATATGCAATGAAACGACAAATATAATAGAAAAAGCACGAGAAAGAAGGAACTAACTAGAAGCGGAGCTTGTTGAAGTGTTAGTTCTTCAGATACTGTTTTACAATATAACATGAACAAAGTATGCTTAGAAAAACGATAAATAGAACAGATATGTATAGCTAAGAAATTAAAGATCTTGGGGAAAAAATAAAAGAGATGAAACATTAGATCTTTAACTCCTTTTGTACCTTAATTGCATTTTCGGCTAACGTTTTGTTACTGAAGGGTTGGACGACCAGGGCCAGAGTGGAAGCAATATTGACGGCTGCGGCTAAGTCCTTGGTTGATGGGATATCTTCAGACTGGGCAAGGTGCAGCAATCGTCTGCGCATGCTCGTCTGAGCGGTATTACTGAAATATAATTCTTCATTGGTCTATATTGTGAGAAAAAATTTGGGTGTTAGATAAATATACATCATATTATTTCATTTATTTCAAGAGTTTCCCCGTTATCTCTTAACCCCTCTTTCTTTTCTCCTCTCCATCTATCCCTTTCTTCTTCTTGTTATTCCCTGTCAACCCCCCCCCCACTTTTCCCATATTCTCTCTTTTTTTTCTCTTTCTCTCTCTTTCTCTCTCTCTCTCCCCCTCTCTCTCTCTCTCTCTCTCTCTCTCTCCCTTTCTCTCTTTCTCTCTCTCTCTCCCTCTCTCTCGATCTGTCATTTCATCTGTTAAAACGTATTGAAAGGGGCCACCCGTTTTGTTCCCAACAGTACGTTTCCGCGATCATGAATTCATCACACAACATGCAGACAGAAAAACAAACGTATTTTCTGTGCTATACAATAGTAATTAGTTCATGTATCATCCCTCATAAAGAAGAATCCTCGTATCTTTTCCAATAACCATCAAATTAGTGTGAAAATTTGTCATCAAAAGTCACTTATGCTCAAGGAACATAATATGTGTCTGTTGTGTGACTTGTTTTACTTACAATATCCTCTAGTTCCGTCAGTGATCTCGCACAGTCGGCCTCATGCAGGACTCGACATTCTTCTTTACCAGTGGTCGGTCCTGAGTTCAACAATTGTGTATAATCATCAGTGATAACTGTAAGTGACAAATAGGAGTTGAAGTATCGTGGTAAAATTGGAAGATAGTGATGATACCTTGCACGCGATTATAAGAAAACGATTGTCAGTAACTCAACTGAAACTAGGATCCTGGATTAAGAAAGTTAAATAACTACAAAATAGTCGTTGAAGAAAATTTAAGCGTATGCCATAAACATTTTTCTTGCCAATATTTTAATTTCTTAGACTACTAATAACGCATATACATTGGCAGATTTGTTACAACAAAATACGTTAACGCAGAAGATTATAAAAACAATCCCTTACGTATGGCACATTTGTTATAGCAATACATTCAAGGAAGATAATGATGATTTATACAATGGTACTTCAGGAACCGAATAATCGGATACATGCGGCAAAATTATTAAAAAAAGTGAAACAATCCTTACAAAGATCATCTAGTCCCAACTCGCCCAGCAACTGACTCAGCTCGTCGTCATCTTCGAAATCGATGGTGTATATCCATATGGCGACATCGTCGAAGGCGCCCCCGAGGTACCCGCTCTCCTGGTCGTTCCGTTTGCCGAGGTGCACGACGGTGTGCGTATCCGTTGTCGCACTGGACAATGAAGTTCCAAGTGGATCGGTGGCTATGCGGAGGGAGGTAAACAAAAAAGTAAAAATAAACAAACTTATGTCGTTTCATCAAATCGTTTGTTTAAAGCACCGCACCCACGGATACAAATATCTTCTGTTGAATATGCCAACTCTCCGTTTAACCGCTCGATTCTCACTACAACATACATGTAAATCAAATTCAATCACTCATGACAAATCATTGAAACAAACGCAATACACATTTGTACCAATGAGCTATGACTTGCTTCTTGATTGTAAATTCAGCACGATCATTGTCTAATGATGAATTGGAAAGAAATTAATTAAAATATTTCAAAAGCATCCCCACGAAATTATGAATATTCTACGATATGTAATTACTTCGAGTCAAAATGTGCAAAGCATTGAACTGTGGGCTATTTCCGTATGTACAAGTGTTATCGAATTGTATTTCATCCGAATTTTGATGAAATGTGCCTTTACAGATGTAAATATGAAGACAAAAAACATTATTAAAAAAAATACAATTACCTCGTAGCTCGCCGTCGGTCAAAACTTCGAGGCCAGAAACAGAGCTCCAAGTTATGGCGAAGTTGGTCCAATTCCTGCCAAAATCTGCGTCATCGAACGATGCAGTCCACATGATGTTGGAGCTAACAGCCTCTGTAGTTACAGTAGTGCCGTCATAGGCGACTGAAAACCCTCGGCTGTTAGCGACCTGTGCACCAGAGCTACAATTTTAGGGGAAGAAAATACAACCTGAAATGATTATTGCCCCTTATTTATTCCTGTTGTTGTTTATTGCAGTTCTGAATATAAAATGACTGTATTATGGCAAAACAGTATCTAATTAATATCCTGCAGGGGGAGATTAGTACCATCATAAAGTTTCGAAAAAATCGTCAGATATTATCGTGGCATTAATCTATCTAACCATAGTGAATCCATTTAGAAAAATAAATTGATGCTGTGCATATCATTATTTGTTTTTAAAACTAAATGTGCAATATATATATATATATATACATATTTAAGGTATCGTTTTCAACTTAATGATGATAATAGGTTTGGATTGGCAATGATTCAAGGGAAGGGGGTTTTCGCAGCCGCCCCGAATCATTCAAGAAGTCGCATGTGCATCCTATATTAAGTATAGAGCATTAATACAATCAATATACTTCTCTTTGTGTCTACTGATAGATCAACGCGTAAATAATGACGTCATTGTCATTCAGCTTAGTTTCAATTTAGTTTTATTTCATATTATACATTTACATTCATTACACAAATCATTAGCAACAGGTGTAAAAATACATACGATAACATCAGGCCATGAAATTAATAATATAATGATTTAATAATATATCATAGACACTGATAACACGTAGGGCCATGCATCTCAGATTTAACATTGTTAAACGATGCCTTTAATATAGACGTTCCTACCTTATAATATATCCTAGCCCTTCTGGGTTGGTGGCAACATCTTGGAAATGGTCAATGCTGTCAAGTTGAACCCAGAAACTGACCGTCATACCGGCTGGACTACATATAGACGGGTCACTTAAACATTTCCCACCATAATCACCTTTGAAAAGATGAAAAACACAAACAAAATCATGGAAATTAATATTTTTAGAATCCCAGAGTTTTGTGAATAAGGTATGAGGCTTTCTGCAAAAGGTGTGCTGAACAACTAAAATTCATATTTGCCGTAAAATAAAACTTCCTTTACTTTGGTACACAACCGTTTTTCATAAAGAGACACGGGGTGTGTCGAATCCAACAAAATGACGTTTCATTGTCAATACTGGCATTGCAAATTAACTATTTTCGCTGTATCCCCGTATTGAGACAAACTCGGAATGCATTTAAAATAAGAAAATGATATATAGACGCTAAAAACAATATCAGCTTTTTAAGCTTAATTTTCTATACTGACCAGTCCAAAAGGTTCTTACACTCTTAGGTATGCACCCTCATATCACTTTTCTAATTCTCAAACCATTCTCCATTCTCATACTTAATGATATTAAAGTTCTAATTGTTTTTCATAAACGATAGTTTTCGAAGTGTATTGACGGACTATATACCTATGGATACGTATCCAAAATTATGTTTGACCGGATCGCCTGTAGAGATAGCCCCATTCTCGGAATGGAAGCGATCTTCGACCAGGGATGTGTTGACTGCCTCCACCGGGCCGGACGGGTCTGTCACGTCGAAGTACTGGTCGGCAGAGCGGTAACGTACACCTTGATAAGGAGATCGAGTGACGGGAGCAGAACAAAGAAAGAGAGGGTGGGGAGAGATAGAGAGAAGGAGGGGATAAAGAGAGAAAGAGAGAGGGAGAGAAAGAGAGGGGGGACATAGCGAAGAAAAAAACGGGAGAGACAGACGGGATGTAAGAAAAGATGAAAGGACCATGAGGGAGGGGAAATAGTAAAAAAAAAAAAAAAAGACGAGAGGGATACAGGACGAAACAGGATAGGAGTCAAAGTGGGGATAAAAGATATAAATTTGACGAGAACATGACTTGTGTAACAATAAATAACAGAAGATAAAAAATACTCCTTTGTACAATAATTTGTTTGCAGAATGAACACCCGTTTGAAAGTCGGAACTTTAGTTGCAGAATTCTCCTCCTCCTCCTCCTTCCCCTCTTTTTGACTTTCTTCTTTTGACTATCTACTTAATCAAAGTTTTCATCCTTATTTCAATTCTATAAATGCGAAAAATCTTTCTTTAAGAGCTGACGTAACCAATAGGATCGTCACAGCATACATCAGTATATTAACGTGAACATACTTCCAACTCCATTCAAGTCTTCTGGTAACGGAATGTCATCGGCAGTCTCCGGTACCATCAGCATAATCTCGTCATAGGCGCCTGCTTGGTATCCTATGGGGTAAACTGCTGATTTTCCGACGGTGATCACCGAGTATGCCTCCTTGTTTCTTGTGCTCACTGTTCCAGATTTCTGTACCGGAAGATGAAATCAAGATCATGTGCGAAGGGTTTGGTTATTAATAGGTTTTGAACTTATCACAAAGCTAAGTTGAACCAGGGACATTCCAACTATTGACCGCTCCTCCATCCACTTTCTTTAGTCTGTTAGTATCATTTTAATATATTCCAAAAATATTTTCTTCCATGTACATGTATGATTCTTTAATAGTTTTGGCCCTATAAAAAGTAAACTTGGCAATATTTTGTCAATAAAGAGGGATATAGCTATAAGTTCTATAAAGGCATCGGTGTCGCGAGGGATGGAGATATAGTCTTGCTTAATAGGCCATTGCTTAAGGGGATAGTGTGGGAGGTGTCGTATCCTCTTCTTTACGTTTTGCCTTTCCTTTGCTTCTTTGTTTATCCCCCTCTCCCTCCCTCTCTCTCTCTCTCTCTCTCTTTCTCTCTCTCTCGCTCTCTCTCTCTCTCTTTCTCTCTTCTCTCATCCCTTTTTATCGTATTTCGATTTGGAAGGAGGCCTGCACCCATGATCTCCGCCGTTTCGTCACAAATTATACAGTACCTCTTCTGCCGTCTCTACGCCATCGAAGACGATTTGGAGTCCATTCGTTGCTTCCCAGATCATTCCAATGTACATCCATTTGCCATACGTTACGTTGTGCTCCGAAGTATCCACTTCCCATCGTTTAGTGCCGTCTGCAACAATAGCCCGGATGTTCCCCTCGGCCTGGATCAGAGCCATTCCCTTTTCACCTGCAGGTTAATTACAAAAGAAGAACGCATCTCCCTTTAGAAAGGGGCTAAGCGCA
Source organism: Strongylocentrotus droebachiensis (assembly GCA_035222895.1). Classification (NCBI taxonomy): domain Eukaryota; kingdom Metazoa; phylum Echinodermata; class Echinoidea; order Camarodonta; family Strongylocentrotidae; genus Strongylocentrotus; species Strongylocentrotus droebachiensis. The sequence goes on from JAVYIG010004436.1 coordinate 64,573, forward strand.
GTGGCATATTTAGGGATGGGGTTTACTGGCCCCTTTAAAGGGATAGTTGAGTTCTGTTTTCAGACCGCAAATGCCTTCAAAGTGCATGGTTATTACTCTTATTCTTATCTAGGACATTTACAGTGCGTCCCAGAAAAAACGAAACCGAGAAGTATCGATGTTCTATCATAACTTAATCACAACTATAATTAATGAATGATACATATTTGGAAAGCTTAGAGTCTCCTCTTTCATGTGATGCTACTCAGATAATGCATATTTCACGCATGAGTGATTAAAAGCAATTTCAAGGAAGGAAACCAAAAAGACATTTGGCGGGCGGTATCTGAATTTCGGAGAAAAATTCACATTTCTAGAAAGTTGAGTTTCTGCCCTTTCATATGACACCTCAATCAGGAAAAATGAGCGAGGAATGACAAAGTTCTGTTTGTTTAAAGTAGTGCTTGCATTTCCATAATTTTATTAAACGAATTCGTTTTCAATGGCTGCCTGCCGTATCAATAAACGAAATTAACAAAAGACTTAACTCCGTTTCGTTGACAATCAGCCGTAGACGAGAGTCTTCATGTATGGCTGATTGTCAACTAAACGGAGTTAAGTCTTTTGTCAAATCTGCTTTTTGCTACGGCAGGCACCCAGTGAAAACGAATTCGTTTGTTAAAATTATGAAAATGTAAGGGCTACTTTAAACAAACAGAACTTTGTTATTCCTGGCTCATTTTCTTGATTGAGGTATCATATGAAAGGGCAGAAAATGAACTTTCTAGAAATATGAATTTTTCTTTGAAATTCAGATACCGCCCGCCAATTTACTTTTTGGTTTCCTTCCTTCAAATTGCTGTTAATCACCCATGCGTAAAATATGCATCACGTGAGTAGCATCAACTAAGAGAGGAGACTCTAAGCTTTCCAAATATGTATCATTCATTAATTATGGTTGTGATTAAGTTATGATAAAACATCGATACTTCTCGGTTTCGTTTTTTCTGGGACGCACTGTATAGTGCCCTTTTAGAACCTAAACTTGCTATGAAGGTAATTGTAGACCCCAAAATGTGTGAAATTTAGCCAATACGATCATACCAATTCAGCTCCACTTTAAAAAAACACGGTGACCATTAATTAATGATTTAATTGAAAATAGCAATACATGAGCCGGCTATAAGCAACACGAAAATGCCAACAAAAAAGCCAACATCGGCATTGGCTGAAATACGACGTAAAAGGCGTTATTTTTTTTTTCAACGGTTTTTTCAAATTTTTCAAAATATCTAATATTTGTGGTGGTACACAAGTATTAGAAATCGTTATATTTCAGCCGTCTTTGAAACGATTTTGATCAAACACAGATGATTTTGTCATTTAAATATTATGTTCTTTCAAATTTGACACTCAGTTTTTCATTACCTCACAAAAAAAAAATATTTTGTGTAGCGCGCTCTGCAACAGAACTCAACTATCCCTTTAACCTTTACACATTAGTGACCCGATGTTATGTTAAGTAAATAAACTAATCATGTGCATTCTTATTTTGTTCTTGTGCCCCCGCCCCCTCCCTTTTCTAAATTTTTGACCCAAGATACCCCTGAAAATGTGATAAACGTATGCATCGCTTATAAGTATTTCATGAAATATGAGTGTAATTTAGATACATATACCTATCTGCCTATCGGGCTACTACTTTTATACCATGATACATGTATTAGGAACTAAGACTCTATCAGGAGTCAAGTCACTAACAAAACATATTGATATCATTTTGAGTTGAGCAACCATTCTCAGAGTAAATTCTTTGCTGAATACTTTTTTGAAAGAGCATGATTGTGTCCTGTTTTCGAACATAATCCTTCACAAAGGACCGATGAATACTGTAGGCACAGGAAAGACATTTAATACATTTCAAAGTAAAACATGCTCACCATTCTTGTCAGCTCCCAGGCTGACGATGTGCCTCACAGAGCTATCCTCGGTCTCAGGAGCCTCTAGTTTCACCCACAGTCCCAGCGCAAACCCGTGCTCGCACTCGGCCGGATCGCTGGGACACACGCCTTCGAAGTCGCCCAGAGTAAGAAAACCCTCGACACCGTCAGTGACCGCGGCCTTGCCGGTGTAGTTCGAGCTCGTCGTGTACACGATGTCGGTGTCGGACGCGGTGAAGGAGTCGACACGGCTGAGTGGTTGCTGGAAAGTCCAGCAGTAACGCCCGAAACTCTGGCAGTAGCCCTCGGAATCTAATTGAAAGCAAACAAAGATATTCGCATTATAAAAACAGCGTGACATTTAACCTTTAATCTTCAATCACACTGCTATTTATTTATCATGCCTGTAATGTAATAAAAATAATAATAATAGGCATTTCTAATAATAGGCACTAATGTATGCAATACGAATTCTAACTATTGAAATACATTCTTTCGTAACAGGTGAATAAAATAATTGGTATCGAGTGCTTCATAAAGGCATAAGATTACATTTGCACACATTACGAAAATTGTCTATTGTTCGTTTTATATTAAATCATTTAGTTATGGTTTTCTTCCTCCCATTTGACTATTTTGACCATTTGAGAAGGGCTAGTCAAGACGGTTCTTACCTAACCTTGTCAGAAAACTCACCTGTTAAGCCCAGAAGCGTGAAGGCTTTCCGCGGGTACGTAAACTGGTACCAGAGAGCGAGGTCCGTGATCAACGTCCCTTCCGTAGTCGAGCTGATACTGACCTCCGTCATCGATGACGGCTGTACGTCCATGTTCGTTTCTATGGTCGATGTCGCTCCTGCGGGTTCAATGCCGTCAATGTAGACCGCCAGACTTTCAAAACGGTTCCATGTGACGGCGATGTTGTACCACGCCCCATGTTTCTGAATAGTGTAATGATAAATGTAATGATTAATTTAATTCAGTTCTCCATGTAGGACTGTGGAAATGTGTTGCAAGCATTACTCATGATCATAAATCAATTAGTAAAGATGTTGAGCTAATTAATTCGCATCATTTGAGGGAAGTTACAATGCTATCTGCAGGTCAGCCATCTCCGTTTCATGACGGAAGAATTGACGTTGAATACATTATCAGTGGGGTAGATTTCGCCGGTGACGTGTACTGTCGTCAGGAATGCGGTTTATCGGACCAGATAGGTGAATGTAATGGAAGGAGACATTACCATCGAGTGAGGAGAGGGTATAGAAAGAGGTTGAATGATCTTTTTAAGTTGCCTTCCCCCTCTCTCTTTCTTTTTCATTCATGTTGCAATTTGATAGGAGATGTGCCCTGTGTCCCCCGGCTACGCCTCTGTACACAATTTGGTTGAAATTGTGAGATGACTACGGATAACGCATCATTATGCGAATGACTCGCTCGCCCCTACCCCTATCCCCTGGAGAATAATATATCCCTAAATGCGATGTCATATGTTATTATTGTTTGTTGTCATCATATCATAAATTCATTACTCCCAAGTACAGATACAAGAAGGGTACTCACTGCGACGGGCACCGTAGTAGTCCAAACCAGATCGGAAGTCATCACTATGGCAACAGCGGTGTAGTACGTCACTGTGAGTGTCAAACTGCGAGACCTATTAACAATAAAACAAAAGAGACATTGAAATAAAATGCTGCAGCGACTTCATATTATTAATGTCGACATCGGAAGCAGTAATTTCACACAATCTTATTTGAAAATAAATAATTGTTAAATCGATAAAAGTCCTTCAATCGTACACACATTGATAGATCACCCTATAATTAAATTAGGCTGAGGGCAAGGGTGCTATTGACCAATACAGACAAATATTGATCCGTGTCTTTCGAGTTGGTGCGTTTTTCAGTGAGTGTAAATTGATTTTTATTATGAAAGAAACCACTTGATAATTATAACCCAAATGATGATGAAATGGAAAGTTAATGCTTCAGCGATATCGGTAACATGAAACAGTGTTAATGTCGAAATCGGAAGCAGTACTTTCAGACAATATTATTTGAAATTTAAAGTCGATAAAAAAAAGTACTACAATTGTACGGACATTGATAGGTCACCCTACGTAATTAAATTAGGCTAAGGACAAGGGTGTTATTGATCAATACAGAAAATATTGATCCGTGTATTTCGAGTTGGTGCATATTTCGGAGAGTGTATATTGATTTTGATTATGAAAGAAACCACTGGAATTAAAGATATGTTCGTATTCGAAAATGAATACCAGTGTTTTGAAATATTAATTGATATCTATTCCAATTTTTCAAAGCATGTTTAATATCCTTATGATGTTTCATGAACACGAATATTCATTGACGATGTGACATTCATACTGTAAGCTAGTATTACATGCACTAAATATTGTGGAAAGGCATGCCAAGAGCTGATTTCCTTAAAACAAAGTCATTACAGAAACAGAATACGCCAGCACAGTGATAGAGTGTGTTGAGTGTGGGGCAGGGGCCCGCCCCCCCCCCCCCCTCCCACACTACGTGGTCGGAATGACCGCTTGCGTGTTACCAAAATGTCCGGAAAAGGGGTACTTTTCACGCACCAAAGTCCGGCTCGTAGTACACAAAATTGACTTTACACACCGGACTTAGGGGGTGTTTTCAAAAGGAGGGAACATGCATATGCGTACCCTAAATAACACTGGGTGGGTGGGGGGGGGGGGGGCAAGGGACATGTTCTCACCACCTGTGACATAATAATCCCTCCTTTCATTGTGTTTTTGTGCCCCGCACATATTTCAATACACCTAAGAACCACCTTAAAAATGTGAATAACTTCTTTTTCTTCATTATGATGATGACGATGATGATGATGATGATCTTCTTCTTCTTCTTCTTAATTTTCTTCTCCATCTTCTTCTCCATCTTCTTCTCCACCTTCTTCTTCATCTTTATCATCACCATCATCATCTTATTCTTCTTTTTCTTTTCTTCTTTTTCTTCTTCGGCTTCGTCTTCTTCATCTTCCTTTTTCTTCTTCTTCCATCATCATCTTCTCCTTCTTCTTTCGAAAGACTTTTTGGAAATGTGCGTTTACAGAATAGATTCAACCACACTGTCATGCCAACAAATAGTCGCCTGTATGCTTAAGTCACGCAGTCACTGTAACTTACTCGATATGAAGATGATGTCCGGTGATAGGTGCATCGACGGGTATTTTGAGCCAGATAGAGATCGAAAAGCCGGTGAGACATATATCTGTTACTGTTAGGCATGAGGTCGGGAACGTACCTAAAAACAGCAACAACATCGACATGAAAATTTTAAAGTAAATTAAATTGATTTCATAAGCACAAGCACAGGGGGAGTGTGTAATAGGTCCCTCGCCTCCCCCCTCGTGTTTTTGCGTATTCACATTTCTGTCATTATTTCGTTAAAATGAAATCAGCTCTTAATACCATTTTCCCCTTTCTTAATATTGTATTGCATTTACAACGTGTTTTACTAGCTTACACTATGAATTTCACATCTTCAATAACTAATTGTATACATTAGACGATATAGCCTGCTTTAAAAGTTATGCAGATATCTGTTTATACATGTATTTCAATAAACCTATATTCATTATCGAATACGAAAATATATTTTATTTCATCTTTCCACCATTTTGGATTCTAATTATTAAGTATTTTCTTTCTTAATCAAATTCAATATGCACTCTCTGAAATTGTGTACCAACTCGAAAGACACGGATCAATATTCTCTGTATTGATCAATGACCCCCTTGCCCTTGGCCTAATTCAACTATATACGGCACTACAATTATGCACCTACCCGTACTTGAGTTTTTTAAAACCTTGGAAGCCACTTACATTGTCATGTTTATCTGAATTTAATTGTTCTTTATTGATTAAGCTATTTAACAGGGATTAAATTTATTCAAATCTGTATAGTCATTTGTCTTTTATGATGTTTCGAAAAAATTCATATCAATGAACATGAATACTGTCCTTCTAGGAAATTGATATTGTGTAGTGGTGATTATTTTACCTGACTGCTAAGAAATCATGAATGCTTGTTAGTAAGCAACCAGAGGACCAACGGCTTTAGGTCCTCACCGAGAGACCTGGTAATGAGGATTAATGTCTTACAAAAGGGTACTAGCGTATCGCCTTCGTTTCGAACCCGAGTCGCCGCACTACAAGACCACTGCTCTACAAACTGAGCTATCGCGCCTCCTCTACAATACATTTGAAGTAAAATTATTATAGAAAATAGATCTGCACCCATTGTATCCCTAAGTGGGAAAATCAATGTTTGATGTTTCATAGATTTATGCAAACGTACCAAGGCTTATGTAGCTATCAGGATGCAACTCAACGAAGGTTTCATCGTCCTCAATCACCATGGTCACATCAGAACTCGGTCCTGGAATAATATCAGCCGTCTTCCCAGCTTCAAGAAGGTCGAAAGTACTTGTGATCATTGACTGACTCGTCCAGTAGAACGCTGCTTTACTGTATACGGAGTTGTCTGTAATTGAATACGAAACATATATATTTTCGATCAATATATCCAATACGAATGTAATACAATGTCATACATGAACCTGAAATACAGTGCACATAATTATAATCACGGCTATGTCATGTGTGCTGGAAGAAGTAGCGATTTGATATTAGGCAAACATGCTGAGAACATCAAATGGTTGAAATCAGTACCAAACTGAAAGTTCTAGGATAATATGTTTTAAATCTTAAATTTTAAAGTCATGCCGGCTACAAAAGCAGGGAAGTTGACATGATTGGCATCTTGACATCACTGTTAAATTCCATTTCTCTTTAAAAAGAGACGTTCTAACGCCTGGGTAAATTCGAAGGCAAAAACCGAGACGAATAAAAACATGCCCTGAAGACATCAATTCGCCCAACGAAAACAATAATATGATCTTATACATATTCTTACCGAGCAAGCCAAAGACCCGTCTTGTTTCCCATGGCTCCACGAAACGCTCCCAGATCGCAAGTTCTTCGAAGCCCACCCGGGCGTAGTCACTGAGGAAGTCGTTCCTCCTGCCGACAATGAGTTTGTTGTCGAGATCTGCTTCACGTACCCTGTATACGCCCTTGTTATCAATGCCACGGGTGTTACCATCGAGATACAGGTAAAGACCAGTCGTAAGGTTCCATGTAAGAGCGATGTGAGTCCATTCTAGATGAGGATTGGGGAACGAGCAAAAAGGGCGTTAACTTATATCATTAACACAGGGTTAATACCCTTGTCACTCTTAATCGTACTTTACTCTCAATTAGATGTTGACTTGCATTGCGCGTTAGTAATTTATAGTTAAACAATTACTTGTTATGTCTTTCATTTAAAGCTAATAATCTGATGATTACCGTTTTCTTCTTCTCAAAAAGCATTTAAACCATAGAAAGATTATTTCAACAATTCATCATAAGCATCGGATAATTGGCATGGGATGATTATGATAAAAATGTGTTATATTGGAGTATATAGAACTAATGTATCTTTGAAAAAAAAATTAACATAAATCTTGGGATCGCCTTATTTGTATCTAGATGATTGATTATTTACTTTGACATAAGGTAATCCAAACATTTTCCAGACCATTTTTTTTATTTAATACACGTCTTCTAGTGAGTAATGACGTGTAACCTTCGTTTCAAACATTGCGGACTTCGATTCCAAGATTTCCCGGTCCCTAAAGATATTTCCGAAGATCTCGGAGAGAGAAAGACCAAGCATATTCACGAGTTGATACGAGATATGCCGAGCTATCCCGAGGGTCATTTCGAGTTCTTCCGATCCAGGACAGACTTTTACTGCCGAGCTCTAGCAAATTATTTACTGTCAAACTCGTCGAAGGGAACTTCGACAATCCACTGCCGCTCTCCATTGGCTACCATCGCGCGCAGTTTCTGGCCCGTCTGGTAGATGGCGAAACCTCGTGTCGTCTGTCCCCCCGAACTAAGAAGACAGTGGAACTCGTTGTCCTGGTGATCTGTAAGCCGCATCCATGTTGAGACGGTGATGCCATCGTCACATAGGCTTGGATCACTGATGCACGTACCGGCATGTTCTCCTGTATACAGGGTGATATCAACAAGAAATGAGAACAAGGGTGAGAGAGTAAGGGGAAGGGAAAGAAAGAAAGAGGAAACGATTGACATAGGAATTAGGAGAAATAGAGATGAGAAAGAGATCGAGTGGGCGGAGAAGAGAACATACACCAAAGTTGTTTATAAACAAAGAGGTACATGTAATGTTTGAAAAAACTGAGAAGAATATGGGAAAGATTTATTCCGAGTGATTAGAAGATGGAGAGGAAGGTTTGGTACGACAGTATCCTTTGGTATGTATAAGGTAACTTTGTACAATGCACAATATTATATATATATATTATTTAATAACCTAAACTATATATTTGAAACTTATCAACAATGTATTGTAAAAACTATGTGGAATGGATAACTGAGTTTGGTTTTCAGAAGTTTCGATGTCTTATCGAGGCATCTCGTTTCGGAGTGTTGTTTAATATAATAAGCCAGTTCGTAAATACTTTCTGCGCATGGGCAGATAGAGGTCATTTGTTCCCAAATTGTAAAACCCGTCGAGACAAATACTGGTATCGTGCCCATGAAAGTTATGTAATCAGTATTCATTCATGCACCGACAGTACATTTACCTGATACACAGGTGGAACTATTCTTCTTAAGAGGTAAAACAAAGGTACATTCATGAAGCACCTCGATTACTTCGGCAGTGAATATTCTAAAATGCACAAGTGGGAAGTCTCCATCGTGTAAAAGATCTATGGATATTTTGGGGTCATGCATTCCGAAGCTATTTACGAACCGGCTTATGAGGAGTCAGTACTTTTAATATCACCATCGTGAGAATATTCTATATTCCTATACGTCCTACCAAAGAACAACCAGAATCCGTCCTCCCCATTGACGTCGAGGGCCCTTCCCTTGCCATCTCGTCCAGACGTCAGCACGGCCACTGCATGTTCGTCTGTCCGGATGGGCGTGGTCGAAGCGACATCGTTAATGTGGCCAGCCAATAGGAGATGATCCCTGCGCGTAAATCCGTCAACGGTCCACCAATGATCAGCCGTGAAAAACAAGTGTTGTTCTTCATCTATATAAAAGAGAAAATCTTCTTTACAACATATTATTGTAAAGTGGTGTACATTTAGAGGTATATTTGGGTATTAACCCCACCCCTTACCTATTCAAATTATCATCGTCTAAAATCTGGATTTTGTTGTTGACCAATTTATAAATTTAAAGCTGTGTGAGGGAAAATACCAAGGATTTTTTGTTTGATCTTTTGGTTTTGCTTGGTGGGAAGTTTTCGACAACCTATCGGCGGATTCTGATCGAGACATCATTTATTGATTAAAAAATGTTCCAGGGACACAGCTCATCCAATGCGGGATGGCAACTTTATCAACCATTTCAGTAACCATGCAGGAACTGTTTGTCCTTATCAGCCTGTTGAATCTCGACCTTGTTCATGAAGTTGATATACCTCAGTAACACATGTCCCATCTGGCCATTGTTTGGTGCGAATGACGAATTGTAAGAAAAGATGAAGTATATGCATACATATATTTAGACTGATTCGACTAGACGCATTAACCCTTTAAACGTCTGTGACTCTCTTTATCGTGTTTATCGTGGATTTAATTAATGCCGAAATGATAATTTTACCGGTCATTCCAAGGTAACGGTGGTTCTCAAAATCGAACAAGAAACGATCCCAATACACGAAGTCTGACACGGTTACAGGTGCTGCAGAATCCGCGGTTTCCTTTGAACCAAGCCACACCTCCCGGTTAGTCGACGTGTCCATAGGCTGTGTGACGTCACTCTGTGAACTTTGACCTCCTGGTTTAGAGTTGACGAACACGAGAGGTACTGATCCGGGTTTCCAGCTCGCACCAAAGTTAAACCACTGATTCCATCGGACTTTGCCTGCGAGAATGGTTGTCTTGGCGAGTGTTAATCCATCGTTCACTGAATTAAGAGCAAAATGTATACGTGCTGAAGACAATATTGTAACTTTATATCGACACATCATTTTAAAACTATACCATAACACACATTTCCTGTCTCTTTACCATACTCACTGGAATGAATCTGGTAACGATATTAACAATTGATAATAGACGGACTTAAACTATTTTTGTCTATTTAACATATGCCATAAATATGAATTTATGAAAGGGGGATGATGATTATATAGGGATAGTAATTGGTAATGTAGTACCTGATAGGAGTAGTTTGGGGAAAAGTTGGAAGATCTATACTTCCGGTTTGCAGAAGGAGATTATATGTACCTGAAAATTCTATTGCTCGCTGGGCGGTGATCATCAGCCTGGCGTAAGGAACACTGAGAGTTCCATCTTCGACTGAGAGGAGCTTGGAAGGCACTCCGTCAATGGCTTCTGAGTCTAGGAAGAGCCAAAGGGATATGGCAAATCCTTGAGGACAGTTCTCCAGCTCCTGGATGCAGGTCCCCGTTAGTGAAGTCATCGGGTTCAGTCGTGAAGTGGCCCCTGTGGAAGAGAGAATTATGTGGATCTGAATGATAAAATGCTGATAATCAGATGGATGGTTGCGAATGATAATGCAGCGATTTCTGGAAACGTTGCAGGAGTTATCACCCCTCCCTCACTCTCATCCCACGTCTGCTATTACGAGTATTAGGGACTTTGAGATTCTGCACGACGAGAACAAGGACTGCCCTTTTAAGACAATGTGACTTCACTGCCAGTGCCTTAAAAGGACGTCACATTGCTTTAAAAGGGCAGTCCACGTTCTCGTTGTGCGGAATCTAAAAGTCCCTATTATTGAGAGGCTCAAGCACTGTCTGCTTTCGTTCTATTCCATTCAACCCGTAATTGATTGAGGACTGTGTTACAAGGGGCAAATACAGATTTGCCAAGGGAAAAGGGTCACCAGGCAAGCATCACAGCCAATTAGTAGGGATATTTTCAGAGACTTTAGTTGTTTGTTAATTCACTGTTTTCCTTCTCAATAGAGAGTGCCACAGCCCCACCAGCCACACCAGCCCCCAGCATGCGTACCGGCCGTCGAATGATGACGTTTTATACGTCGATTTTATTGGTTACATTGTCAAGTACATTGCTTATGATTTTACGCTTCATAGTTTTGATTCACCTGTTGCGAATACATTATTATACCCATGATACATCTATGCCATATTCAATGAGTTGTCAGCAAAAAGAAATGCTTCCGTTGTGAATATATTGTTATTTGCATGACACGTCCTTAACCTTGACATAATTATATTCGATGGGTAGTCAGCAGATAGTAACGCGTAATACGAAATATGTTAATATTGATTTTACAAACCTGTAAGTTTGATGCAGTCCATCATATTGTCACGACATGGTACTTTTGCAATCGCCTGATGGTCATTCCCTAGCATGGTCTGCAATGGATTGTAATGATCTGCCAGCGTGTAATACGGCTGGTATGCACTTCTGTTTACACCTGTTCATAATTGAAAGAGACACGAGGTACATCATTTGTTCATGATATTAAGAAAAGTCAGAGTGAGGAATATATTTGTGCCGAATCGATCTAAACCTAGTCTCTAATCTAAAACAATGAAAAGATGTTGTTCCTCAAAAAAAATTATTTTACTTTTGATTCAATACTTTGAAGGATTTGTACCTGAAAGTGTAAGGTTATCGGAAAATTGAGTGCGGTGTGTTAAATACAAACAATGCAAAAACACGATACAGCCAAATTAAGAAAATTGCATCCTGGAAAGTATAACAAATTGAGGTTACATTAATACTTCCATTTTGTCAAAACTACAACTTTTATTTTTGCTAATACATGCGCTCTGTATCATATCTTATTCAAGATCAAAGCCTGTAAATCATATTCACGATTGATCCAAACTGTTATATCATTATCTGCGATCAAAAATTGATAGCTGATTATTGTACTCACCAAAGTCAGCCGGGCTCAATCCACGAGCTTGAGAGAAATTGAAATTCGGCGTCAAGTCTGTAAAGGATTCAGGCAAAGCAGTTAATAAGTACAAATAATTGTGATCATACAACAATCAATCCTCTGCAAATCAAACGGATTACGAATTGGACCATTTAAAAAAAAAAAAACTTTTATTTCATCAATTTCTATTTCATTAAAAAAAAAATCTATCAAGTGACGTTTTGGAACTGAATTCGTCATTCAGTACACTGACCAAGACGCGGGATGACATCACTTCCCATGCAGCCCTATGACACAAAGTGTAAGACAAATTGACATTACAGAAAAGTGAAAGGAGAACGCTTCAGAATAATGACGCATTAATCTCCTACCTGTGTCACAATGAATCCCCGTGTAACCAAACGGACACTCGCAAATGTACCCTCCGATACTCTCCGAGCAGGTAGCTCCATTCTGGCAAGGGTTGCTGCCACACGAGCTGACCGCTAATACTGAACGCAGAGAGAAAGAGGGGGAGGGAGATAGAGAGAAGGGGAGGAAGAGAGAGAGGGGTGGGGGAGACAGATAGAAGGGGAGGAAGAGAGAGAGAGGGGTGGGGGAGAAAGAGAGAGAGAGAGAGATAAAGACAAAAATGGGATGAATCGCGTGATATGAAGTAGGCTACTCTAAACAAAAGTTATGAATTGTAGTCGAAGAGAAAATCTCATCCGAGACTAAGAAAGCAAATTAAATTGAATATGAGTATAATCTACCAACATGCATCATTGTAAACCACTATTTAAATGCAAGGTAAATAAATGAATTAGATTCCATATCATATTGAAAAGCCATCCCGGTTAAAATCCATGTAATAAGAAGGTTTTTTAAAGTCAATATTGTGTCCACTGATTATTTGAAAACCCAGTTTGGGGTCATCCCAGTACACCGTCAGCTCGCGAGCCTGACAAAACAAAGAAATATAGCAACATAAGTAAGCATGGAGGGGGTCCAAAAGGTTCATTAAACAGAAGACCTACAAGAGCGACAGAACATGGAGAACTATATACGGTAAGAAAGAAAATTTTCGGGTCGGTCGGTCTAGTGAACCCACACACATTTTGTCAAACGGCCCGTTAGACCGACATTGTCGGCCTCGTGGGCTCTGTCCAATAAGACTTCAGTCAACTACGCACCTGATTTACATGTTGTGCCTAGGAAACCAAATACACACTCGCAGGTGAATCCAGCTCCATTCTCCGTACAGGTTCCTCCATTACGACAGGGTTGACTCGAACACGGGTTCGCCGCTGATATTAAAGTGAAAGAAATAGAAAAAGGTCAAGCAAAACAAAAGAGATTATTTGGCGTTCCGACTTCAGATCAGGGCCCATATTCATAAAACCTTATTAAGCATAGTTGTATATACTTACTGTATATTATAGCATTGGCTTATGTAATTAATTAAAACTAGCTTTAATAGTAAAGTCTTATGAATATTGTCACAGGGATATACTCAGTTATTCCGCCAAACGGACTCCACACCAAACAAGGTTGTTGCATCAGTGCTGGCATTTAGCAACTTTTATCTTATACCACTTACCATGAGATAGCTGTTACATTTTCTTAGAACTTATTCTTCGAGTAACGAAAGAAAAGTAATCGCTTTCTTTTAAGCATGGAAAGCCACAACTCCAGATAAATAAAATGCAAGTAATGTTTACAAAGGAAGGATGCCTCACAAGTTCCCAGGTTGGGATGATGAGTGTGCCTTGTAGTGGCTGTCAATTTGTGCATAATATGTGTTTTTTAAATTTCTGTGAGTCGATTTCCTCTTCATGTCATTAATCCTTCCATCACCAGAGATAGAGAGACAGAGAGAGGCAGGTAAAGAGGTTGAGTTTATACATATGTGCAGGAATGGATTGATATGTTACCGTTTTCATGATCATGCTGATATCTTTTTAATTGTGTTCTATTGAACAGAACAAACTATATTCTACCATAATGATTATTATGTCTTTTGGAAGAACAAAGGTATGAATATCTCTTTGCATTAGATAAACAACCGACACTTATATAACAGCGCCGTCAAAGTTGGGGATATATCGTGCACGAATCTCAAAGGGTATAATCAGGTCAATGTTGTACTATAAGCGCATCTGATCATAACTCATACCGGACAAGATTACAAGATACCATCACTGACGAATTAAAAAAAGAAAAAGTGGAAACGGGAGGGGGAGACAACCGATATCGACACCAAACAGGCCTATAGATTAAAAATAAATCGAAAGTCCTACCTGCTTTTGTCATGTTGCAAGAACCCACGCAGGTCAAAGATGTCGATATCTGATCAGTGGTTACCGTGGTTACAGGCGTAGTCGTGGTTACTGATGTCGTCTGCAAGTCTTGATTATCGATAAAATTGGGTCAATATACCGTTTTAGTAATGTAACCAAACTTAATGCATTACGTCTTCGTGAAGTGCATCGATACGAATTATCCTATTCATTTGTCTACGAATAATTGAATTTCAATAGCAGGAATTGGATGCGAACCTACTGTACATACATTAGTTGTTGCCAGGTTGTGGACAAATATTATAATACTTCCTAACAACACGTTAACATATGCATTTTGAGTTATGGCTATTGAAATACAATTATTTATTACATGTGAATGAAATATTGGTATTCAGGCACTTCACAAAGACGCATGCATTAAATTGATTTACATTACGGAAATTGTTCATTGATTTGGCGAAACAGACTATTTTCGCAATGTGATTAATTTAATGCACACATCTTTGTTAAGTGCCTCGATACAAATTATTTCATGCACCTGTTACGAATAATTGCATTTCAATAGTCAGAATGCGAATTACATATTAATTGTAACTTGGTAGGACATGCACCATGATTTGTCCTACCTTACAAAAACCCCTCCCAGCCCTACAAATTGGGCGGCTGCCTCATGGCATTGGTTTTGTTCAATACGACTCCCCCATACAATAACAATGATAATAATAATAATGATAATAAATAAATAAAACATAACAAAATTAAATTTTAAAACAAAAATCATCGAATGTACATACACATAAACATGCACAACGTAAAGGCAGTTTATAGAGACAAATAGATAAACATAAAACAAACGAACAGAACAAACACAAATATGTAATTACGAAAAAAGGAACACTAATTCGCGCGAAGCCTGGTCATTGAAAAAGAAACAATTTTCCACTAAAATAGAAAGTGGTTGTTGATTTATTAATAGGAAAAATCATAGAAAAGGTCATTAAAATTAGGAACCTTGAAAATAATTGAAGAGGATATAAATTATTTGCATCAACAAGATATTCATTACATGTTAAACAATAAAACGTAATATATGTGAAATTTTCTTAAAGAAATGGTATTGGGAAGAAAATAGAATGCAGTTTATGTACTTACCTATCTTTATCGCTGATGTCCTCCTTTTATATTTCGTTGTGTAATACACAATGAGAAATATTCAACATGCAGTGGGGATAATCAATTAATAAATGTTTCACACGCATTCAGCATCACCATCACAACCGCATCATCATCATCATCATCATCATTTTCATCACCACATCACCACCATTATCATCATCATCATCACATCCAAATCACGATCGTCATCATCATCATCATCATCATCGTCATCATCATCGTCAACATCACTACCACCACATCATCACCACCACATCAGCGTCATCCACAACACAAACAATTTGAAGATGATGTCACTAACAACATCAGCAATGATTAATATCCTAATTCCTAAGCACTTATACGTGAACGTTATATATCTAGTTTTAAAAATTATTTCAACCGATTCCGCTTTTTTATTGTAAACACTTCTCCCCGCGAGATCCACGTCCTCAATAGATTTGTCACTGCCGAAACGCGATAAAAATATGACAATGTTGGATGTCCTTATTACAACGTCGTTTAAGATCATGACGATAGCAAAAAAGACAACAATTTCGATGAGAAGAGCGCAAGTCACAACACAGGATCACAACAAAAAAATCCTCAATATGAGTGAAAATGATAATCCATGTCTGTCTCGCATAAGAATCACCTTGAAGAAAACATTCATTTTCGTTTTTAGAAATATCATGTGTAGACGATGAATTGAATCTTATACAAAGAAGAACAGAAACATAAACGTAGGAGTTTATCAAATTGATCGGCAAATGTCCTCTAATATAGTAGTGTTTTGTTCTTCCAGAACAAAAGAAAAGATTCCGTCATGTTGCGAGCATATGCATTTCAACAGGTCTTCTCGGCATCAAATTAATTCTTTGAGTTTCTACGATCCATCCGAAACACACAAACCACCTGCTAAATTGAGGCGCCGAGTCTTTTTGCTATTGTATTGCAGATGAACAGCGTCCAGAATTGCAACCAATCAGAAATCTGTGTTATATTTGTGCGAGTTCAAGAAAACGTCTGTTGTTGTGTCGAGAGCTTTCCGTTTTGAGATTATTCACGCGCTGAATTAGACAAGACTCTAATAAAAGGGAAGCCTTAATTAAAAATGACCTCGGCTACACTGAATACTCGTTCAATAGATTAATTTACCGTAAGAACACAAACGTTGCGCTGAATAAAATGTTGATGTCAATTATTACTTAGCACTGAGGGTTAGCAGGAGCGAATAGGCACAGGTTATATGGCATGGAAACAAATCAATACATCCATGCTTCTGTGTATAATTTGACCCTCTTTTGTTAGCTTGTTCTATTAAAGCCCATCTGTACAAATGTACAGGAGGGATTAGACCACCCTGCAATGTCACTGGACATCTATCAACTGAGCTGTCAATTAACATAAGAAAAATAGGATCATGGGGGACCAATGTTCACAGTGTATGCATTGTTTGTTTAGAGGGCGCAGGTAGCTATAAGTTGTGCAGTGGGCCTTTAAAGGATCGAATAGGTAAAGAAAAAAAAGTCATCAAAAATCGTTTAATGTCGACACAACAAAAT
This sequence comes from Strongylocentrotus droebachiensis, assembly GCA_035222895.1. Classification (NCBI taxonomy): domain Eukaryota; kingdom Metazoa; phylum Echinodermata; class Echinoidea; order Camarodonta; family Strongylocentrotidae; genus Strongylocentrotus; species Strongylocentrotus droebachiensis. The sequence continues at coordinate 81,523 of JAVYIG010004436.1, forward strand.
TAATTAGTCTAAAGACAAAGAAATGATAACAAAGTAAAGAATATCATTTGTGTTCGTAAACAAGATTTTTCACAAATTTTGATTCAGGTTTCGTGAAGATGAAATATGAATCAAATGTCTTAAATATCTGGTTTAATAATGAGAGAAAGAAAGACCCAAATATGAGCGCGAGAGAGTGAGAGTAAGGGAAAGGAAACAATATATATGTATAGCTAGAGAGAGAGAGAGAGAGAGAGAGAGAGAGAGAGAGAGAGAGAGAGAGAGGGGGTGGAAGAGAGACTCTGAGAGGGGAGAAGGGGGCCGATTAGTATAATTGTGACGATAATACATCATCTTCTTATCAATACTACTACTAATATTTTGAATACAAATGCTTTGAAATCCTCATTACGTTTCTCTCTTGAAGCCATGACGCCATCCGGTTCCTTTCCCACAGCTTGGATCTATAAAGGTCCTTACCCTTTATTCTAGAATTTAGAATAAAGTCACAGGATGTCAAAGTTAGAATATTTGTAATTTATTCATTCCATTTATATATATTTATTGGTGCATCAGAAAAAAAAGACCACCAGCACAGGCTAAAGGGGTTAGTTTACAACTAGTATAATTTAATAATATACATAGGGATGTTAACAATTACGTTTATCAGCTGGATGTTCTACAACTGGTTGGAAGTTTTATCTAATTGTTTTAGTCAATAATATTATAACCATGGAATTACATTACGAAAAGGGGCCGAGAAATCATATATTGCAAGCGAGGAGGAGGGAGGGAGGGAGAGAGAGGGAGAGAGGGGAGAAAGAGAGATGGAAAGAGAGAGAGAGAGAGAGAGAGAGAGAGAGAGAGAGAGAGAGAGAGAGAGGGGAAATAATGAGGGGGTTATATGGAGGGGAGGGGTATAGGAAAAGCTGAAACAGGGAATAATGCAAACGTTTATTTGTCTAAAGGTGGCATACCAGCATGTGAATGTCATCACTAGCATCCCCATCGTCATCATGGTCGTCATGATTAGCATTACAATTATCACCACCATTAGTACAATCTTCATCATCTTCATCATCGTCAGCATCATCATTATCGTCATCATAATCATCATCATTATTATCATCTTCATCATCATCATCATTTTCATCATCATCATCATCAACACCACCACCACCACCACCACCAACTATCACCACCACCACCATTATGTTTATCACTCAATATAAAAGGCAGCACCATCAACATTATCAATATCATTATCAAAATCAACAACATCATCATCATTATCATCATCATCTTCATCATCATCATCACCACCACCACCACCACCACCAACATCACCACCACCACCATTATGTTTATCACTCAATAATATAAAAGGCAGCACCATCAACATTATCAATATCAATATCAAAATCAGCAACAACATCATCATTATCATCATCATCAGAACCAACGGCAGTTTTTACCAATCACTACTATCACCACCATTACCGCCCTCGACCATCACCATAAGCAGTAGCACCACAACCGTCATCAATATACAAGTATCAACATAATTGTCCTCATTTTCCTCATCGTCATCGCCATCATCAACAACAGTAACGACGACAACGACAGATTTTTTATCACCCGCTACCATCACCGATCACCACTGACATCGTCATAACTTACATCATCACTGTCTCATTAAACACGCATCATTCCAAAAACGGACCGGCAATGAACTGTTTTAGACAAACCTTTTCTTTATTTACAATTATTTAACTTTGGCATTCCTACATGAACTCTATATTCGTACAATAATCTATTATGTATAAATAATTACAAATTTAATTCCTTTCAGGATTTCACGCAAGCAGTTTGCGTCCCAACTAAATTATTTTTCTTTTACAATTATTTCATAGAAGCGATCAATATGTCCATCTTTGAAAAATACAGTTTTAAACAGAAGGTAAGCATTCCCAGAACTAGAAATTAAGGTTACCTATACATTAAATGTATTCAGGACCTTAGCGAAATTAGAAAAAGAATAAAATATTAGGTTTATTAAATCACTGACAAAAATATAGTTAGAGTGAAAAACCTCTATAGGCAGGAGAGAACGAGAGGGGGCGGGGAAGCGATTTTATAACTTAAAGTATACACAGAAAATAATAGCCATGAGAAAGTCTGCTTTCTTTCTTAATCACCGCTGAAAATGTATTGGCATTCTTCCTGAGTCTTTATCTTACGGTAAAAACAACCCATCTTTGTCATAAGTATTCGGATAGACAGCATCACGGTTGGCCGTCTTATATCAAAATTAACAGTATCGACGCCGATACAAATCTTTCCATCGAGAGTACGTTTTTGAAATGAATATGATTACTTATATTCTTCTTCGTATTCGTCGTAATCCCCATCTTCGTAATACTCGCCATCCTCGTCGTAATATTCCCCATTCTCATCATACTCCCCGTACTCGTCGTAATCCTCATCGCCGTAATACTCCCCGTTCTCGTCATAGTATTCGTCCTCGTCCTCGTAAGCATCATTGACCACGGCGCCTTCGGGAGATTTTCGATCTCCCCTCGGTGGTGGGGCCAGCAGCGCACCGAAATCCTCGTCGGGGTCGTCAGGCGCGCCGGGTAAAGACGGACTTCGGGGTATCGGGCTCTTTCTCGGGGTGGGGGTTTTCCGAGGGGACTTCTTTCCGCTCGGTGTACGCCTTCCCGGCGTGTTTCGACCCCCGGGCGTTCTTGGGGTAGCACTCTTTGGCAGTGTTGCTGCGATCTCCCTAGCCGTCTGCTTTGTCCTGACCAACGGCTGTTCATCGAGCTCGGAATAATCCGTCTTCATGAACCCGATCTTCGGCTTGCTAGGCGGCATCGACGGCGGCTCGGTAGAGTTGCGACCTCGACTCTCGCCGTCGGCTTGCTCTCGGACTGCGGACTCTTTCAGAACTTCGGTAGGCGTCTCGTTGGCTGCCTTCTTTTTCTTTTTCTTTTTCTTGATGATGCCTGTAGTCTTGGTACCTTTGCCTCCGACCATTTGAGGTTTGACGTTCCGTACGGCTCTGGCTAGTTTGATTCCTCGCATCGAAAGTACCGACTGAACATAAAACGAAAATAAATAATTTGAAAATTATTCATGTCATTATTCTTATTCATATTGTTATTCTTGTTCCATCAAAATGCAAAGTTAAAAGACTCCAGAAATACAGAAACGTTTTACATTTTACTAAGTAATCTCAACAGAATGTAGCCCAACCCTTCAAAGAGAAAAGATAAAGAGAAATGATGTGCGATATTAAAGAAGAATGACGAAATATTTAAAAAATAAAAGATTATATTAAATGCAAAAGTAAATGTTTATCAGCTTACCGTTTGAGATTTTCTGCCACTACTGAAATATTCCTCCTCCTTAGCCAAAGCTGCAATCAGAATAAATACATTAACATGATCAGTTAAAGTATGAAATGTAGTAACACAATTTCAAACAAAAGAAAAGAGAAGTAGAGACAAAACCAACTGGAAACCGCGGTGAATAAATCATGGAAAATGAGGGGAGGGAGAGGGGGGAAGGGGTAGATAAAAACCACTGCTTGCAACATTTGTGGTAATATTTAAGATATCTATTATTCTGTTTTCGTTGCTGTTATGCTGATATAGGGGTAAAATGTTTACGATTATTACGTTCGTTGTAAAAGTGATATTATGTACATGAACTTAAAGCTTTATCAAACATCATTCCAAATATTCAAACTCATTTAATTCATCTTTCTTTCAGAAACACTTTAACAAGTACAGAAACTCACATGAATCGGCTCTGACTGCATCGTCCAATTCTGCAGCCTGTATGAAAGAAGAGAAAATTGGTTCAATGAAACGATTGAGATATAAACAAAACGTTACTCTAACTTCAAAGTAAGGATCTCTCATTGCATCGGGATTTTGAAATATATTATTATAAAATACAATCTTACCGGACAAGACATTGTTTGACTATCTACATTAATTTATACACGAACATTAAACAATCCTGACAATAATACGGTATTGCTTTATACATGTAACTACCGATGTTCAAATAATTTTAAAAAAGCAATTAGAATATTTAGTGTGATTTTAAAGAAGTAGTGATAAATGAACAACAAATGGTTCAATGATCATGATAAAGCATTATTTCTAATAATGAGAAATCTTTCAAAACTAGAGTGCGACGGGCGTTCGACAGCATTGTCCAGTTGTGACGAATTTAAAGAGAAAAAATCGTATTAATCATTAATTTTACTTACCCAAATGTCGTATTCATCCTTGAGTTCTTCTGGTGGGTTCAGTTTGAGCTTGTATGCTTCTTCAAGCTGTATGTGGGTGTGTGTGGAAAATGTGAAAATTATTCATTAGTTTTAGAGTAAAATCGATATGTTTACTATAAAATATAATAGTTTTTACTGTCTAAATAAATCAGTGACTAACCGTAAAGATATGACTAAAATATTTATCATAGTCAAGTTTTGTTTATATATTAAGTTGTTTATCGTTTACAAGATATACCCATGAGCAATGAGGGATAATTATGAGTTAATGATCAGGCAAGGTTTGAATAACTGAATAATGGCTATTTAGACAGGGAGAGGGACGGCAGAGAAAGATAGAGAGCAACAGGCAGAGAGAGAGAGAGAGATTGGAGAGAGAGAGAGAGGGAGAGAGAGAGATTGAGAGAGAGAGAGAGATTGAGAGAGAGATTGAGAGAGAGAGAGAGAGAGAGAGAGAGAGAGATTGAGATTGAGAGAGAGAGAGAAAGAGAGAGATTGAGAGAGAGAGAAAGAGAGAGATTGAGAGAGAGCGATTGAGAGAGAGAGAGAGAGAAAGAGATTGAGAGAGAGAGAGAGAGAGAGAGAGAGAAAGAGATTGAGAGAGAGAGAGAGAGAGAGAGAGAGAGAGAGATTGAGCGAGAGATTGAGAGAGAGAGAGAGAGAGAGAGAGAGAGAGAGAAATATTGACAATGAAGATGAATAAATAGAAACGAACACCTTACCTCTTTATTGAAATGTTTCTCAAGGAGTACCACTAATAGACCCTGTGAGTGTCAAAAAGAAAGCAAAGCATGACGCAATTATCGATTAAAAAATAAAATATGAACTTCTGTAGTAAATAGATATCAATATCTGGATTAACACCAATTATAAGTTACAACCTTTTTCTTTATGGAAAATATGCTGGTCCAGTACAATCTTGACAATTTCAGGGGAGAACAGAGAATAGGATCTAATTGACTCTGAGGGCAGTCAAAATATGATCATGGCGTAAGGTTTTGTTTAACAAAAATAAAGGATAAGTAGTTGTTGGTAAACAAAACACAACAAAAGACATATTGTGCATTTACTGTTGCAGTATACAATTGATTCTTTGTCCTAATTATAAAAACATACTATTTGCTATATAAAACAAAGAATTCAGCACACAACTTTTACTTTCCTTATTTTGTCTGTACAAATTAAGCGTGCAAAAATACATCGGTTTAACAATGTTCCGCACAAGTTTTGAATGATTCCCTATTTCAAATTACACTTATAGGTCTCCAATTTCCAAACTATATTTGCCTTCAGGAAATGTATTCCTAATAGCAATGATGTAGGTTTACAAACCTGGAACGGCATGAGTGCACCAAAGGCATAACCGATCATGGGGTTGAGAAAAGAAAAATGACCGCAGAAGTAGAAGATGCTCAGCTCAGGAGATAATGCGAGGAAGCACATACAGGTAGCTCTGAACAAAGGGCAAAGAAGAAAAGCAAAAACCATATACATCAGTTAAAGCCCCACTGCACTACTTGCGCCCTCTTTATAGCAAACAATGCCTAATCGGTGATCGTTGGTCCCCAATGGTCCCCTTTTTCTTATGTTAATTGAGAGCTGATTTGATGAGATAACCACCTATCAGGGACTATGCAGGAAGGTCTAATCCCCCTAGCCACACTAGTACAGACGGCCTTTAAATGGTAATCAGAAAATGGGAGACTTTGCTTTATAATGTAATTCAAATCAAAGTGAATAATGATATTCCACGTTTATAAAGCGCTTAAATACATCGACGACGTCTCTAAGCACTTTACAAATATTATATGTCTTACTACCCCGTTCATTGGATTCAGGCTTGCTCGCCCAAAATGTATGCACATTCTCCACTCCCTGGGGAGTGTTCCAGCCAGGCACAATTTTACAGACGCTCACAATGCATTCACAACAATGTATTAATGTTTATTGTCTGCTGATTTCAGCATTCTAGGAGGAATGATTTATATAATGAATCAACGCACATGTACATGCTGTACACTTTCAATTCACGTCTTGCATCAAGGTTACTAAATCACAGTATCTTGAATAAAAGTTTGAAATTGTCAAAAATGAAGTTTCTGTTAAATGGCATTTAAACAACATTATGTTCAGTACAAACCAATAATCATGATAATACTATTACAAATTCGTAAACGCTCCACAAGAATGAAGTATGTATTCCCCAAACAGAATTACTTTTATTAAAGACCGTATTACTTTTTTGTATTAGCTTTATTGATTTCAGTATAAAGGATATAAATGTTAATATGCTTTTCAGGCGACCGACACAATTTACAACACACACGGCCTCTTAAACTCACCTTAATTTTAGTAGTTCCTCCTTTTCTCGCTCAAAGAGTGTGATATTCCCCGCCTGTACAATAGCCCGTATTGATGCCAACAGCAGCAAGATAGTTAGCTGTGTAACAGGAAAAAATATTTTATAACCAGAAAAATAAATACGTATCCTGTAAATTTAGTAGTGATGCCATGCCATGTATTAATCCAAAGGTGAATAAACATTGATACAGCTTTGTTATGACTTAATAAATCGTCATATTGTTTGCAAATGTATTGATAACAAATTGGTTACTTTGGATAGATCGGTAAAGTAGAATAAATGAATAATACTTACCAAGCTGTAAACCAGTGTCGGTACCATAAATGCCATCTTGATCTGGCTATTGTTGTTGAACCAACATCTAAAAGGGGTAAGATTCAATTTTTAAACTTGGTTTAATTAATTAAATTTTGTTAAACTCACACGTAATAACATGGGTTTTGAAACATGCGTGGGTCATGTTTAATGCGCTTAGATAATATTATAAAGTATGTTCCGTCAGTATATGGATATTTATGCAAGGGGGTATTTATGAAGAAAAGGGAAGACAAGTATGTGTATCGTAAGTCATATTATTGAAACTCCATGTCTAATGAGTCTAAAAGTGCAACAAAATCTCTGTAGGATTTTAACATTCTATTGTTTTATGCAAACAGTGAACCCCTCCGAAATGATCGTAAATTTTGCCTAGTTAATTACTTTTCATTAAACGTTTTTAATTGAGCAATATTGCAATTCTAAAATTCTTTTAATCTGGTGATTTACTTGATCACTTTTATCCAATGATAAATCTTACCTGGGTCCTACTCCGTATTCGGTATAAAGCAAACCACCGGTTACACCGACCGTCAGCAGAGGAGTACCTGAATATAAAAACAGAGTGACAGTAAAAAATTAATTCATATAATATTATTCACACACATCTTTTAATAGCATCGATGTTTAAAGCCTATCTGCACTAGTTAGGCCAGGAAGGATTAGACCTCCCTGCATGGTCACTGACAGGTGGTTATCTCATCAAATCAGCTTTCAATTAACATAAGAAAAGGGGGACCACGGGGGACCAATAGTCACCGATTCAGTGGGCATCGTTTGCTTTATAGAGAGTGCAAGTCCCGCCCCCCCCCCCACTCCGAGAACGAACGGACCCCATGCGTGTTGCCAAAATGTCCTTTTCGTAACAAAAGAAAAAGGTCGACCCGTTTTGACTTTACACACCGGACTTTTGCTGAAAAGGGGGGGGGGGGGTGCTGAAAAAGGCTCGTATACAAAAGAAAAAAGGTCGAGCCGTATTGACTTTGCACACCGGACTTTTGCTGAAAAGGGGGGGTCGGTTGGAACACGCATATGCGTACCCTAAATAACACTGAGTGGGGGGGGGGGGGGGGCGGGGTGCAAGTAGCTATAAATAGTGCAGTGGGGATTTAAATCAGGAGGATATTTTTTAGATAAGGAACAAGGAGTGCGATGGAATCAAGTAATACGTACATAAATTTTAATACAAAAATAATAATGAATGAATTCTTGAATAAATGAAATAATCGAACAAATAATTGAATAAATAAATAAATAAATTTTGCTGACCATTTTGTCAAAAAAATTACATTCTTCCTGGCACCAATATAAAGGAAAGAAAAAACAAAACAAAATGGCGGTTGTGAATTATCACGTGACTTACCCCAACCAATTAGAAAGGCCACCCAATGAGGAGCCTCTTTACTAGTAAACTCTGTGACACGCGTAAAGAGTAGAATACTGATGACGAACAGCCAGGCGAAGGTGGCCGTGGTGAAGAGGTGCATGGCTATACCGAAACCCATACATGCAATGTCGCTCTGTATGATCAATGAAATGAATACAGAGTGAGAGTAATTTCAAAATTGTAACAGAAAAGAAGTGACGAAATGATTGCATTAACCGTCGAATTGAAGGAAGAAATTCACAATATTGGTATCAGGAGCACATTGAAGAAATGCCTAACTCTACAGGGTTTTTTTTTTTACGAGAAATATTTTTTTGTAATAGGGCCTGCATCCTCTGTATGATAATCTCGTGTGATTATTGTAAAATATGTGTTCGTCGGTACGGTACTCTTTTAAATATCCCTGCAATTAATCCACTCAAACACGCATATATATATTTACATAATGTTTGGTGTGATGAGCATTGCCGACTTAGAAAAACTTTGTATCATTGTACATAATAAACTTTCAATAAAAGTAATTTAAGTATAAAATATGTAATATGTAGTCACAGTATGATTTTAATGAGAAAATACTTAAATACTTATTACCGACATCGGAAGCCTAACACACACGATTAGATGAAGTCAAGTTATATCAAGGACGAACTATGCCTATGTCAAATCTTACCTTTTGCCATTTAGCCACCTCGTTTGTTGCTAGTACGAGTAACATCATAATCAAACTGAAGACGAAGTTGATTTGTGCCGATCTACGCTTAGAATTAATTGTCCTAAGAAGTAAAATAGAAGAAAAAAAGACAACAAAGATAATAGAATGATTAAAAATGAATTACACGGAATTGCGCTCATAATAAAGGTTAGGGTTCAGCGAGGAAAGGGAATAAGAACCCCCAAATACCATGCCTGGTAATTTGTTGTAAAATATTTTCAACATCCATAATACAGTTGTTTTGAAATATTACAACTATGCACTAGTAAGAAATACCTTTTTTAATATGTAAATAATAAATCACGGCTCACAATAGAGGTGCACAAACACCTGACAAACACAATGTAAATCCAATTTGAAGGATTTTGATTTTGATAACAAATATGTAGAACGTTGCAATTCTTCTATTTTGAAAGGAAGACACTTCTATATCAAAACAATGCTGATAAATTTGTTCCTTTGACAACGACCCTTTTGGTGAACAATTTATAAAATTATGTAATTTGTTAAATCTTACGTAAGATAGATGAGGAATCCGAGGAATGGAAAGAGAGGCAAGACTGAAACAGCCGCTGCGATGGACCACAACCAGGTTTGAACGATGAAATCCCAGTCAATATACTAATAATCAAAAGGAAAAAAAAGTAAAATATTAATGACTGTTGGAGAGAAAAAGAATAGTTAGAATATAATGATGTATCGCACGGGAGTAGAGAAAACTGCAGGTTATTTGATAATCAAAATCTTTTTGTGAATCTAATATAGAAACTGCAGTTATGATTTTCCTTCTACATAGTACGTAGAAATTATGGATGGTAAAGGGAAAGGTAATTTATTTAGATTTTCCTTTTTTAAAAATATTTTTACAAACTGTCATTTCCCCCCAGCTAGCTTTCTGGTTAGAGCACTGATTGATTAACCCGTTTCTGCCCGTTTTCTAAAACACAAATAATCGTCTTGCTTTAGATTGGAGTAAGACAATCTGAACCCATCTAGTATTTTGTACGTATAATTATAATCAAAGTTTATTTGAGATAATGGGGTATGAATCAGGTTGATACATTTGACAACATCAGTATCATTCGATAACATCATCTGATTAGAACAAGGCTTTAAAGGAGAACTACCCTGGTTAAGTTGGTCTTAATATAAACAGAAAAATGAGAGAGAAACAAAATAGTTAAAGTTTGAACAATATACGATTACAATTGGAAAGTTATAAATCTTTTAAATTGTCTTTTAGTGGAACATAAGTTGGCAACACTGCGACGTATCTTGCGAGTCCCTTCCCAATTTCTCCAATTTAATATTAGGGTGGACTTCCACTTTAAAGGTCCGTACCTCTGGGTCGTGTTCCAGAAGAATCAAGCCAAAGTTGGTGGTATGATTACAGAGACACTGAGTAGACCAGGCCGTGGAGGATCCTTCCACCATCTTGCATCCCGTGTCATCCCACACTCCACCTTCATCAGAGCTGGAAGAGAATAGTTCGCAACAAAAAAGTTAAAAAACAATGGTCCTACAAGTTTTTAAGGTTTAATACATTATTGTTTAATTTTTGTTTCGTTTCATATGACTACTTATGTTTTTTTATTTGTATTTTTCATTTTGTTTTGCTTGTCAGAACTTAAGCGGGAATGTGCCCCTCCCCTTTCACAGAAACCTTGGTTCTTGCACCCCTCCATAAGCTTCTTGGCCTTAACATTATACCTCTCTACCTAGAATCAAATATGAAAAACAACATTTAAACAAGAAACTGTTCTGAATGTTTAGGTGGAAAAAGAAAAAAAATGAAATTAAAACATCATCATGGTAAGTTGTTACGTATTTTATATCGTAAAATATTATTATTCATGTCTTTCATAAAATCATTGTTACTAGTACTATCACGTTTGTTCAAACCAATTTCCAATGCCGGGTACTCATGCCTGTTCAATGTGAAATATATGTAGGTATTAAGATATAGATGCATGTATTCTTTTTAAAGTGTACATTTATATCATAGAAACTTACGATTTATCGAAATTCCAGAAGGCGCATATTACGTCCCAATGCTCAAGTTTCTATGGAGTAAAATGAATACATACGAGATAACATGATATCAAAAAACTGGCGTAAAGATGCAGTATCTTATGGTAAAGGTTATCATGAATTGTAATTATCTGTTTAACTAAATATAATTTGAAACTATAAACGTTTGAAGAAAATGGAATCCCCTTTGTTTCAGATAACATTTATGTGTTGTTCCATTGATAAAGATTACACTGATATAATATCCGCACAAACAAATGGCTGGCTTTCTCCCCTCGCAAAAAGAGAAGAAATCAGGCTTTTTTCAATTTGAGTGAAAGCTAAATTTGCTCCTAGAGATGATGTAATAAATATTTTATTATCCCATGCTATGATAAATGAAAATTCTAGATCTTTAGTTCATGTTTCACAAGTGGATCCATTCGCGAACCATCAATTTGATCATTTTATTTTAAATAGATGCAGTTTCTATGATGTGTAGTCCCATATGGTCTAGTGGTTAGGATCCGGCGCTCTCACCGCCGTGGCCCGGGTTCGATTCCCGGTGTGGGAATATCTCTCTTTTTTTGTTCGCGTAAAAGTAGATTTATCATTATTTCAAAATTATTTTTTCCATCATGGAAAAAACCGTGATTTTTCTTAAAGAATAATGGAACACAGACGATGTATATTTGGTTATTGCGAAGAAACTTACCTTTTCCAGATTTCCGAATCTATAGATCACTGGTATACTTGTACTACTAAAGTCGGGTACTCGGATGGCTGTCATGGAAATCACATCATTGTTTAATATCCTTGGGTCATATGATGTGCTGTAGAATAAATAGGAAGAAGGGAAAAACAAATCATATTACCAGTTAATTGTATTGTATTAGTTATATTGTATTTTATTTTTTCGCTTTTAAGTTATTGAACATGTTGAATAATTATACTGAGTTAAACAGTATACCACCTGTGCGCTTATGCTATGGTCACATTACCAAAAAGTAGTCTGCTCGGCGGCCGAGCGGCGAGTTTTTAACCAATTCTGCCCGGCGGCTGCCCGGCCACCGAGCGGCGGCCGCCCAGGCACCGTTCGTTTTTAGGGCATCGCTCGGTCGCCGCTGAAGTTTTAGCGCGGAGTTAAAATTTGGGCGGCGCCTGCTCACTTTTCACTCGCCGCTCAAAATACGCTCGGTGCCTGGGCGGTTGCCGCCCGGGCACCGACCTAATCGCTGGGCGATGCCTAATTCCAGCAGCGACCGAGCAGGCTACTGATCGGTCGGTCGCTGCTCTGATTTGTGACCATAGCTTAAGAAACGCTCGTATTTAGCGCCCTATAAATGTAATTATTAATATTTCTATTATTTTCAAATTATGCCATTTGCACTTTTTTTATATCTGTATACTGGTAAGAGTAACACTGGTAGATTATAAAAGAGACGTTGACATATATTGATTGCATTACATAATGACGTTCAGAGAGCAACTTATACGGAAGAAGAAAACATTAGATCGATGAAAAGAACAAGGACACGACAAATGAAAAACAGGAAAATAATTCAAATTGTAAAGGTTCATCATATCACTTGTCCGGAAAGAGGGTCAAAGACCATCTGTCTACAAAGGCCACATTTGTCGTTTCCCTTGAAAATGGTTTCTCATTGAATCATGTACTAAAGGAACCTGTCTACATAGGCTACTTTTTGTGTTTCCCTTGGGCGGTCGCTAAAGACAGGTTTGACTGTATCAATTTCCGAAGCATCTGCAACATGCCGTTTGCAGCCTTGTAAATACAATTAATTTGACTTAAATCTTTGATTTAGAAAAAACAAACATTAGAAAGCTGTTTCTTACCTTTGGTCTTTGATCGAGTTTGATACTGAGACACGTGTCTGGTTTTTGCCCATCATGTCACTTACGCCCTTATACTGTACACTCACAAAGGCTACTGCGTCATAATCTGCGGCAGAAGAAATAGGTTAAAATATACTTTGTAAGAACGCATTGGTCTCAGTACAAGAATTTAACAAATATATTGACAAGAGTATAGGCTTCCATTTCTTTATTCAAATCGTGATACACCGGTGAAGGCCTTTTTATCAACATCAGATAATCAGACTAGAATAAATCACAATATGTATTGGTAACTAGTCTGCAAAATCCATAAAGGACGACTTTGATATCCAACAGTGATTGTTTACATTTAATATATAAATTACAAAGGATACATGTACATTAAAAAGCCCGAGTTAGGCACTATTCCCTCTCACCTTCGAATACGAATTTAATTAAAAAAACTGACACCCGTTTTCATTTGTTTGTTTTTGGTTTAGTTTCGGTTGCCATCTTATTTTCTCCCATCGAAATGCCTAACTCTAATACTTGAGAAGTACACTTTTGCAGCCGATCTTTCGTTCTCGATCCTATCCCTCCCATAACCAATGCCTAATTATATGAAAGTAATACAGCGAATAAATAATGGGAATGGTGCCTAACTCTAATGACTTTCCAACTGAGAAGCCAACCCAGTGATAAAGGGGTGGGGCTTTCATTTAAGATTTACTTCAAAACAAACCAAAAGAAATATGAAAATAAATACATAAATACACTTACAATCGAAATCTGCCTGTTCAAGATATAGTTCTGGAATGAGTATGCCCTCATTATCTCTGACCTGGAATACATAATCCTGATAGGTCTGGGTAAGGTTATACCATGAATCCTTGACTAGGAGAAAATCTGGAGGCAGAAAAGAAAACAGAAATGAGTAAAATTCCTTTGTCAAAAACCTACGGAGGTAAACGTTTCTGCAAATAACCATGTAACAGAATAAAAACATCGCGCTGATAAGAAATCTTAATTAATGATCTATCTTGTTTAGCTAAATCTTCTTCACAAGATATTGAAATTAGTCTCTCCACCCCCTAACCAAAAGTTTAATATACCTATGTAACAATATTTGTATGCTATACTTTAGAAAGACTTTAAACTTCCCTTTCACTACAAATTCGTAAATTTTTTGAATTTTCAGTTCAGAAAGAAAAATCAATACGTTTAATAAAGGGTAACATTTTCGTGATGACGCGCTTTTACGAGCAGAGAATTCTATTTTGGTATATAAAAACAACTTCATCATGTTCATGTAAAAAAAACTGGGCGATGAAAATATATATATTCGTTTGTAAACTGCTACAATTGTGTTTTTTCTGTCATAGAATATGACTTACTTATGTTTTTGACATGTGACTTGAGCGTCCCTGGAGAGTCGATCAGGTTAGCGATGGCCAACGACGCAACGTCGATGGTCTCGATCACGGTTGCATAGACAGGGTAGGCCTTCATAGGAAAGAAATGGAGAGATCCACATGGATTCATCATGCACATGTACTTTGATACAGGGTTAAAGATAAACTTGAGTTCTGGTAAAAAAAGAAAATGAATTCTCACAGAATCAAATTTAACTTACACTGAATGTTCAAGAGTACAAATAAATGCCATTTGCCAAACAATTTTGGTAGAAAATGTATACTGGCTGAGTAATGAACATAGAAAGATAAGGAAATCAAGGTTATTAGCCCCGACACCATTAATTGTAGTCCCATATACATCTTTCTGTGTACAGGGCTTGTTACTTTACCAAGACTGGGTCAAATTTTGTATGATTTTGATGACTTCAGAACCTTGCAGTACACACTTATACTTTCATGCTACATGATCAACTTTTTCTGATCCATTCCACACTTTTTATTTCACAATGCAATCGCATGGCAAGAACTCAACTTTATCTTTAAAGACCCCAATAGCAAAGTACTACATACGTTTATTGTTCAAACGAGGAGTGTGTGTGTAGGAGAGTTATATTCTTGGCACGTTCATACGTTACACTTTAGAAGAAAATGTATAATCATCTCCGATAGCAAATTATTTCCCGACGCTACATAATTTATAAGGTGCATAAATTGAAATGTTCAGGATTAGGACAGCAATGCAGCTTTTGACATGTGCATGCTCATATGGGAGATGAAGTGCATGGATTAAACTCGGTGCAAATCTTGAATTTTAAGGATTTTCTAAACATTTTAGAAGCATAACAATCTAAGTGTTCAAGATATTTTGAAATCGATGACTGAAAGTCACAGCATTGTATTACTTACCCTTTGTATGTCCAGCCATAAATCCACGTATTCCTCTTCAAGTAGAATATCACATATCTCAATGATATACTGCAAATAGACCGTAATGTGAGAGGGATAGAGATAGAGAGAGGGAGAGAGAGAGAGAGAGATAGAGAGAGAGAAACATATCTTAAACATTTGATTTAAAAAAATGTATATCTCATCAGGCCACTGACTGTTTTACAAACATAAACTAGAAATGCAGTACAAATTTCTTTAAATATAATCGAGATCAAATTAGAAATGTTTTCCAGAATTCAACCCCTCACAGTAATCCCTATTTGAAGAGGAAAGGTGCAAAATTTGTTGTTTAATCGATCACACATCCACGTTCGCTTTTGGTTCCTTGACCACTATTTTCTTTGGGTGTTTTGTAAGGAAAATTTGTATTGTAAAACAGAACAATAATGAAATGAGAGTCGCATGAATGTTTTAAATACGGAAACAAAATTGAAGACATACCGACATGACACTCTCGAACTCTCCGAAATCGCCGGTGAGATCGTTCTCCGACATCTCGAGGAGAATGGTGGCCGTGAGATCCTGCATGAAGGCCGTCGTCACCAGCACCTCCCTGGTCGTCAGGTTCACGTTACTGTCGTCGAGTACGTCAATGACCACGGACAATATCTGCAGGAGCTCGTCAGCCGATAACACAGTCATGTCGGGACGCGTTGTCGTGTTCAACATGAAGTCGCCGTTGAAGTACACATCCTCAATGATCTAGATGGCGACCAAGAGAGAGGGATTTATTCTTACTCCTATCTCTGTCGATTGAGGACCCTGTCTCTGTCACCCCCCTTCGTTTTTTCTTCCTATATCAATATCTTTGTCATTTCCTCTCTGTCCTCTTTTCCCCTTACACTGAAAATAACTGTTTTGAATTAAATTTATAAAGGAGGTACGTGTATGCATAAGCTCCTTGCTTTATATCATGGTTTGAGAGCAATTTCCCTAAAACCTTTGTCTTTTCCGTCGACCGAGTGTAATAACGAACTTGAATGGCTAGTGCAAATTTCAGAAGCCGTTTATAGCCGCTGTATAGCCGAGATCGATTAATAGATTGTTTGTTCATAAATATGTTGAGATATTTATCAATATTTTGAGAGATTAATGCATATTTTGTGAAATTAATGAATATTTTAAGGGATTTATGAATTGAATGTTTGTCTTTATCCAAAGAAAAGGAGGATGGGATTTTAGAGAATCAACGAAGAACCTTCGACTTAAGTCTTGTCCTAAATAATAACAATGCAATCATGACAAATGTGTTGCATATAAAATTATTATAAAGACATTCGCATTGCTTGGTTTCGAATGTAGACTTTAAAAAACAAGATTTTTTTAAAATTGATAAAACACCATTGCAATTTTACTATAGAAATATGGTGTGGGATATTATGTACATTGGTAAGAGCAAACAGAAACTTCACTGTGGCCGGGCTTAACTCTCTTCTGTTTATGTTATTTTTGTTGCTATGACCATGATTAATTTTGGAATTCGCTTTAGAACAAGAAATAGAAACAATTATAGTGACTTACCCATGACGACGTGAATGGATATGTTTCTATGATGCTATAGAACGTATCGTTGAAACTCTGCGATTTGGGGGCCATGAGTTCGTCGACGATGGCGAGCCACTTGATTTCGGCCCTGTTCAAGCCTTCGTCCCCGGTGGTCGTGATATTCGGGGTGAGTGTGACGATCGCCGCGCCCGGGGCGTCAGTGGTGGTGTTCTGAGATGAAGCTATATTCATCGCAAAAATAAATAATCACAAATTCATTAACAGAAGCATATTAACATAAGCTTTGGAAGGCAATTAGCTATTTGCACATTGACTATATCCGTACAACAGGAATGCCCTGTGAAGAAATACAATTTATAAATTGACTGAGCAGGCACGTTTCTCTCTCTATACGTTCATTTTTTGTTGATGAAAGTCAATCTTAAACTTTATTCCATATTTCCAATTATGGTTATTTATATATTGTAAATGTTCCACTTTATACTATTATATCTGCCTAAATAATACAAACCATGAAATCCAGCTTTTAAAATTAACGATATGGCTCATATGGTTTCCCTGCGATAAGTGGGGTTTTCATTGTCCTTTTATGATTAATAGGTCTATTATATTTTCAATACAAGCTGTCGGCTGGGGTTTTATCTTCTTAACACAAATTTAGGCAATCCTATTTAGTGATGCGTGGAAGAAATGAATTGAGTTTGCCCCAAACTGACTTTATTTCTGAAGGTTTAGCCAAAATACATCGTCATCATTCAAATGACTTGTAGACTGTTATGAATATAAACAATCTCTAGCACGGGGTAAAAATTTAAAGCTTCATTCTACAGCGCAATTCAATTAACAGTAGTAACATATTAGGAATCATTTTATTTAGATTAAAATTATCCTGCAATCTATATGTATTTTGAGTTCATGATAAATAAATGTTTAATGAAATGACAAAAATTGAAGGGTTATAACCTACCATTGCTGACGTAAAGTAACAATAGAACACCAAGAAGAGTTATTCTCCACATCTATAAAAAGACAATAAAATGTATTCAGTTAGAAAATAATTAAAAACTATACATTGATAAATTAATTCAAAGTTCTGAAGTATCATTGCGATTTTTTTTTCTTCCAAATATTTATTTCAGTATCAAATTTAAAAATAGAAACTATTCAAAACAAAATTGAAAGGATAACATAAATGTCGAAAATTATCAACCTGATTAATGCATTTGAAAGATGAATGCAGCTTTGCGAGTGTAATACAAGAGTTAAAGTAAGTTATACCCTAATAGATTTGGAATATAAGGAAAGGATAAAGATGAAAGAAAGGGGGAATTATAGAAATTAAAACAAATACAAATTCCGAATTGAAAAGTTCACAAAAAAAGCTGACATGATAATGACATGATAATTTTTGTATAAAGCGCAAACAAAATTCCATAAAAGCGATGCAAAAAAATATCAGTAAGTTCATAATTAACAATGAAAGGATGAACTAAGAAGTGGACCAGGGCAAAGTCTAGTAAAAATACATATTGAATCAGGTCTAGTCTTGAAAAGACAAAAAAGAAGAAGAAAAGAAAACTTACCTTGGAATAAAGCCGTTACCTCCTCTTTGCGGTTAACATCTCACATGACTTTTTTTGTGATTCAATATATTTATACTGGCTTCTCCCGTCCGAAAAAGATTAGCTAGTTCTTCCGAACAAATAAAATAATAGCGCTGAAGCCTGACGTAAATCTTTGTAAAATCCTACATTTCGCTAGAAACCGCAGGGAACACTCAGCTAATAAAGGCAAACGTATCCCACGCAGATTCCAAGATGGCCGCGAGTTCCTTTTATAGATTATATTTGTGCAGAAGGAAGTTTCGCAAAACTTTTGTTATCGACCAAAAGGCCTGAATCTACTTCATAACAATTATACATGAATTTCTTCATACCAGAGCGCATTCGGTTTTCGATTATTTTACTTGACAAAGTGATTATTGATTTCGAACCCTTTTCGTCTTACAGTTAGTCTTTGATAGCAGACTCAAATTGAATAATCTATATACGTTTTTGTTGTACTAGTGATGCCAATATTTGTTTTGATTGAATCTAAGATGTCGAAAAGATATCCTAGGGTGTAAATTTATTCAAGATAAAGAAACAGTTGTGAATTGTATTTTGATTGGCCGCAATAATCATTTTGGCTCGTCCAGATAAGGTCAAGGGTCTTCGCATGTAGACTATCTTTCTATTTCGTTGCCACAACTCAAATCTAGAAAACCACGGGGTAGCTATATACAACCCATTTTTAACCCCCGATCAATATTAGGGAAGATGCCGATACAATAAACATGCATAAAGACATATCGACTCCCACTCAATACAAACTACTCTGCGATGGGGTTGCGAGTTTGTATATATGCAAATCTTGCCCCTGCAGATGTACTTAGTTGTAATTGAACAGATGGACAATGGCTTAAATGCGAGGGACCTACTTAAATATTAAAGGAATTGTTTGCAGCGCTACTGCTTTTAAACAATCGCTTGAAATAATTAACACAGGTCTGTGCGTTTCTATATAAAGGATGTAAAATGGCTAAAATGTATTCATTTTTATTTTAACAAGTGCATTACCAATTTGTAATTGCGATATTACATGTAAAATGTCCTCCATGAAAGTGAAAAGAAGTTGAAGGGAGATAACAGAAACATAAGAAGACTTAAATAACTAACAGCGAAGAGGAAAATGAAAAATAAAAGAGAAGAAAAAAAAAGAGAGAAGAAAAAGAGGCCCAACAAATAAGAGACAACTTAAAGTTTTAAACAAATAATTGAATAAATTTTCGTTTACTTGTACTCATTACGCACAAATTTCGCTCAAAATCAATATACAAGTACGTCAATAATATAACAAACACAGCAAAAGGATATCGCCGACCTCCAAAAGAAAACAGGTTTAGAATGCACCAAGAGGTGGCGGTAGACTACTTTAAGTTGAAACAAAACATTGAGGCTCGTAGAACGTGTATATTTTACTCATTTTTTAAAAAACTGAACGAGGATAGGCCTTTGTGACTGTGCACTCGGTCTAAAGATGAATTCAACAATGGAAATAACACCGAAATGTAATTTGTTCACATTGTTCATAATAATGTTAAATAACGTGTCTGAATAATTAGATATAGTCTTATTACCCCAACTTTTCTGTTCACCCGCCGAAATATAAACATATTTCAAAATGAATTAATTTGATTTCGAACGTTACTATACTGTGTTTTAATGTAAAAATACAATTGCCATACACGTTGCATTCCTAATAGAGGTAGAGAAACATGAGACTAAAATAACTTAGACGTGGAGACCTTTCATCATGATGAATAAATTACATTTGCATCCAATGGAAACAGCGATCGAATGATTCCTACCGACACGTACTACCTGCTGGTTTAAAATTAGTTTACTGCCCTCTTCGGGGATGATTGTGTAGCTCAAGGATCTGTCCTTTTTATCGGTAAAAGTTTGTATATACAAGTTCAATGTAGAATTCATTGTCGTGAAAAGGGAAAATGAAAATAAACAAACCTAAAAAGCTATTATCAAACTTACGTATTTAAAAATAAATCTGTCTACATCTTTATCAATCCATCTTTTCGTCATCGTATCTATGTTTTCCATAATAATAAAGAGGATTTCCTTATGATCTTTGACATGTTTATTCTGCAATGGGGTGTTGTTGATCACACATTTATACTTAAACTTATACAGGCGTGTCAATATCTCAATTTCATGAGCCTATCATGTCCATGCCATCTCCACCATCACTTGAACGCAGTCTCCATTCCCCAAGTTGTGTTTTTACCGCCCCCCCCCCTTCCCAAGCCCTTCACCACACTCCTTGCCTTCAATTTCCATTTGTTTCCCTTTACTCAGTTTTCCACACAAAAGATAAATCGCTCACAATCCATTTCTCGACTTCACTTGACGACCTACTTTGGATCATCTCAGAAAGTCATGAGACTCGTTGATTAAATCACAGCCCCCTTCCTCTGTCTCTCTGTCTCTCTCTCTTTCTCTCTCTCACACACACTCTCTCTCTCTCTCTCTCCATCCCATACCCCCTCTCTATTTCTCTCCCTCCATATCTCCCTTTTCTCCTTTAAATCTGTTACGGGGTTGTATTGACGTTTCGGCCAATCTATTCGAATTTACTCCGTCTGCGCTCGGCTGTCAACGCGTGTGACGTTTCTTTGCTGCTCAATATGACAGTTTAGACCGTCAAATTTATCATTTTTTCCAAGAAAGAGAACGACCGTGGCAGTATCCCTGAAATGGTTTATGTCGCTGTGTCATTGACACGGACGGGGTCTTCTACACTGTACTTTCACCTGTACTTTAAGAGGCATTTAAGTCGATTTTGCGCAAGATATGAATAACGTTGACCTCAGAGTGTTGTATGTAAGCGATATGAATTATTCTACCCCCTCCCCCTTTATAGTTTAGCTTTGAAAGCGCGAGTGTAGGGTTCTGTAAAAGGGGATGCACACTCTGTTATGAGCCCCCTCAAAATCAACATATAAAACAATCAAACAAAATAAATAGAAGCAAAAAAAAGCAATTAATGTTTAGGACTAAATCAATATGATAAGTGTTTTATCCAAGAGTGTGCACATTATGATAATTAACGCGTTTGTGTTTTTAAAATCGTTGGAAGCGCTATAGTATTGGCAATCTCGAAAGTAGATGGACATTATAAATACAAATTGTAACTACCTTGTCACACAGATAGATAATTATTAAGCATGGCACTCATAGCATAATCCACATGGCTTTCTTTACACTAATCATAACATTTGAAACATAATAGAACAGCAAAAATGTTCACTCCTTTAAAACTACGTGGACAATTAAACTTTCCCTTTTATTGCATGTTGCAGCTTTATTCTGCCACAGCATAACCCTTAGTTGTACATTTATATCATTGTAGTGGTAGCATGTTGTATGTATTTCAACATCGAAATCGATTTTGTTACAGCTTTGGCTGAATAAAAGAATGTTCTGAATATTACATTAATCATGTAGTATGTTGTTTAGGATTTGGAGGCTTTCGACTATGTTTCGAAAATTACCGCCATCTACGTGCGACTACACACATTTTCCTCATTTTGTTTTTTCTCGGAGTCGTGTACTATATCTACGAAAAAGAAAACTTAAAATCTCTCTCGTAACATTCAAGAGATAAAAATATAATGGCTACAATTGAACATGTAATCGTGAAATTCGTCCGACTATTCAGGACGTTGACCCCTTCTTCCATGATTCAAACAACAAGTACCAGATGTCTCTAGATCAACTGCCGTTCGTATAATATAAAGCTAAACTTTAGCAAGAAAGAAGGTATTCACTTTACACATATACATTTATAACATACTTATGGACACGAGCACTGCCGTAGTTCAAGGGGAGGGGGGGGGGCATGAGAGAGACTAAAAGTGCGAACTAACACAAAAATAGAGGTAGAGGGTGAAAGGAATAGGAGGACGGAGAAAGAAGAAGATGATATCACCCTGTCCATCACACTCCCTCTACTCTGCGGACTTGTTAGTTTGCATTTCATTAATTAAGTAAGATCAGTGCCCCCACGCCACCCCTACCCCCTACCCCCCCCCCCCCCCGCCCCCGCCCCGCTCTGCCTCCCATCCCAGAGCCCCTTCAATGGTTGGACCCAAGTTTCACCACTATAATCACGGAACATTTCAGGATAATGAAAATGGCCCAAATTCAGGATAACTGCAATGTATCTGTACGGATTCTGAAGATGTGTATGAAATGAATAAATAGATTACGAGTCGGTTATGGTCTAATGAACTAATTACTTTTACATGTCGATGACATCATCGGTTGAGTGAGTTGTATATTATTTTACAGCTCAGTGGAGGAAGAATGATTGATCACTGATAGAAATTCGCAAAACAAAATTCGAGAATCTAGAGATTTGATACATCAGATACATTCCATTCATAAAGAAAAGGAGGAAGTAGAAGGAAAAAACCAATTTATTAGTGACAAAGTTTAACACTTTGATTCATGGAAAATTCAGTCAAGCATAATCACAAAAACAAAGCAAAATTCTACTTTGACAACTTGTGTTATTCAAAAGCTTCGCCCTCTGTTGTTGCATGAATACATGAAAATATGCTGTCTTGTGACGCATATGTCAATTTTAATTGTTTTAAATTCTGTTTCCATTTTCAAATCTTAAAATTAAATCTTTATTTCAGACATGCATGGCCATTCATTTGAATATATGACGTGGTGCAAGGATGCTCCCCTCCCTTTGTTGAGAGGGGTGGACTTCATTTTGGGACGGTCGCTGGGTTGTAAAAGATTTATTGAAGAGATGGGTAAGAAAAAAGCCAAGAAATGCCCATTTTTTTCTTATTCCAAATTGCTTGTCAATGATTTTAAAGGAGACAACACTCATTCTTTTGGAAAAAAGAAAAGAAAAAGAAATATTTGAGGTGCCTTGTTTTAACGTGCTAAAGTAACGTTAGTGATTTATTTTAAATCTGACTGACAAATAAAGCATTTGCCTGCTTTTAAGCAAGCAACCAGGGGACCGACTGCTTTAAGACCTGTCCGAGGGACTTGGTAATACGGATAAATGGAATACCAAAGGGCACTAGCGCATCGACTTGCATGGTTTCGAACAAGGAACCTCCCAATTACGAGACCAGCTGCTCTACCACTGAGCCATCGTGCTTCCTGGTTGGCTCCCGGATATTCCTTCTGAGAACCTTGTCCATACTGTGTGCCTTGACGTTTTTGCCAGGAGAGGTCTGCACTGGCTACATTAATGCGGGGGCGTAATCTTTGGTTTATATCTCCTTCGGATGTTGGATATAGCCTAGCCCTAGACTTTAACCAGTAAAAGCATGCACAGTGCACATACAATAATGCACTTTTTCATCCAATAATGACCTACAATAACACAAAAGTGCAAATGTATATAATAAACGTGCACAGTTGAGAATATCATAGTAATATTGACGTATGTATTGCAGGTAAAATGTGAGCTAATAACATGAACATAGGATAATATGGACACGGTATACATTATGGGAGAGCGTATGGCATGTATGCGTATACGTGGGAGTGGCAGGGTGGGCGTTAAAGATGGAAATTGTTGATACAAGAAAGGGCATGCCCTAAAATTAAAGGATAAGATATCATAAGAAAGACTTATCCTTTCATAAGTGGAAGATTCTCAAGGTGCATTAGTGGGAGCAAGTTGAGGGCGAATGTCTTAAGGAATATCCAACTAGCATTAGCTACCAATAGAAACATACCTAACCTTGCCATGGCCGCCATAACTTCTGCCGCCCACATAATTACAAGTTTAATTCACACAATGAGTGCTGCTACGATAAATCGCTTCATGTCTCTATGTGTTTTCCTTCTCTGTCTCTCTCTTTCTCTTTCTCCCTTTTTCGTCTTCTTTCTTCTTTATTTTTTACTGTAAGCAGGAGACGTGCAAACGGATCACCGCACCCGGTTTTTAAGGCGGTTGCTATGGCAATGCATTTGCATTGACGTCACAGCTAGCGGGCAGGCAACTAACAGTATAAGGAGCCTCGAGATCTGGGAACAGAGCGAGATGGAGAGACAGGGGAAGAGAGAGTAAGGGGGAGAGAGAGAGAGAGAGAGAAATAGAGAAAGCGAAAGAGAAAGAGAGAGAGAGCGAGAGAGAGAAAGAGAGAGAGAGAGAGGGAGAGAGAGAGAGAGAGAGAGGGAGATGTGCAATTGAAGGGGAAGGACAGACAATACAGGTTATAAGCAGGTGATAGGATGCAGGTATATAGATAGATGAAGGAGGGAGGAGAAAATGCAGGCTTGTGAACAGAAAGGGGCAAAGACGACAACAGGGAGAGCGAGGTAAAGAAAGAAGTGGAGAAAATAGGGAGATGGAAGCATTGAAAGAGAGAGAGAGAGAGAGAGAGAGAGAGAGAGAAAGGAAGAGAGAGAGGGGTCGAGTGTGAGAGATTGGAAGATAGAAAAAGAACGGAGAGAGAAAAGAAGGAAATAGAGAGAAAGACAACAAAAAATGATAAGGGAGTGGAGAGAGAGGGATAGAGAGAGAGAGAGAGAGAGAGAGAGAGAGAGAGAGAGACCATGAAGGATTGTGAATAAGAGAGGAAACAGATGCTTAAACAGGAGACGGTAGTAAAGGTGTCACATAGCGTGTTTAGGCAGAGAATAATCGAATGTCACGAGAAATAGAGAGCTGAATTATCATATTTTGATATGTTTTGAGCTAGCCACTAAAATAATATTACGCCCTAACCGGCTCTTCAGGTGCTGTGCAAAATAGCAGCAACACAAATATCGAGAAGACAGCATTAATGAATCGTAATTCTGATGTGGAAGAGGCAATCTTTGTCTCCTCACATCTTTAAATTTCCTCCCGGTTAATTGTGCACGTTTCTAATGCTTTGCAAATTGGAAGCATCGTTTCTCGCCTCTTGTAAGAAGCAAGCAAGCATATTGGAGGAAGCACATGACTTGTGGGGAAGCATTTCCACAAACCCAATTATTCATTTACTGCCGATTGGGTCAAAGAGGAGCTAAAAATAGAGTGTGCATGCATTAGCGAAAATTTTCATTGAAGATTGTACTACCTAGACATGCAGATAGGGTGAAATACTTAAATAATGAATTCGTTTATTATCTACATGCGTATTGTGCATGGTGTATGACAACTAAAGCAGAGAAAAGAGAGTAGGAGACAGAGGAATGAAAATGATACTGCAGACCTGGGAGGTGTGAGGAAAAGACACAAGGATGTAAAATCGAAGGTCATGTACCCATATGAATGAGTTAGAGAGAGAGAGAGAGAGAGAGAGAGAGAGAGAGAGAGGGAGAAAGAGAAAGAGAGATAATGGTTAACAGATGGATACATGAAGAAAAGCACATGCATAGGCCTGCAAACGGAGCAGAGAAAGACAGATAGACAGATAAATACGTAATAGATAGATAGATAGGTAGATAATACATTCATGTAGATACAGATAGGGATAGATAGAGAGAGGGGAGAGAGAGAAAAAAAAAGAGAAAGAGAGGAGAAACAAGAGAGTGAGAGAGAGAGAGAGAGGCAGTGTGTTTATCAGAGAGAGAGATAGAGAGAGCAAGAGAGAGAGAAAAAAAAGGGGAAGGGAGCGTATAGGTTAGCAGATGGTTTGATGAAATGAGAGTAAAAAACAGGAGGTGGAGTAATAAAGACAGGGAATATGAGTGACCATTTAAAAACAGTATTAAAACAAAGTGAGATATTGACAGAGATAGGGATGGAGACAGACAGAGCCTGCATGGAAACAGAGAAGATGTAGACATAGACAGCTATACAGAGAAAAGGAGAAGCGGGGAGAAAGAGACACGTGGGAAGATAAGACAAAAGAGAAAGACAGAGAGAGAGAGGGAGAGAGAGAGAGAGAGAGAGAGAGAGGTAGAGAGAGAGAGAGGGGTAGAGAGAGATAAAGAGAGAGAGAGGAGGAGAGAGAGGGAATCTGCTGCTGCCTAGCCTGGATGCGTGGGTGGTTTAATGGTACCCTGGTTCGGGTTGCGTAGCAGCACATCCTGATCGGACCTGCCTCATTGCTAGTCTGTCACTCCAGACCTTACCATCACAAGCTATCAGACCTTGATCATATTTTCTTGCAAATATATTTCATTACCGGTAGGGCATAGCGCATTGAATGGAGAGTCGAATGCATTTTCTAATATCTACATCTTCAAGTTTAGATAAAATATGAATATATGGATTTAAAAAAAAAAGAGAGGTATATAAATTAAACTGTTATGACGCCAGGAGAGATGTGTGCCGGTATATCAACATCTTAAGCAGATCACACTATTCTTATCTTTGTACTTATTTCCATTTTCAGTACTTCTTACCTGAGAGTGGGCAGATTAAACGAAACGGCCACTTTATGTATAGATCTGCATGTATTACCTTTATACATTCCAACGAAAGGTCGCTTTCAACTTCATAGTCGTTATGGAGGTAGCCCCGACATAGCACTACAACAGGCTATTTGTTTGAAACCAAATAAAGAAAATTCTCTACCCAAAACATGTCAGCATGCAGAGACGAAGCATCCACGATATTAATACATTATGAACCTGATAAATCGAAAGTGTGAATCTATTACACTTTTACAAATCAATATTATTATATATATTATTGTTATCTACATCCCCGTTAGAGAAGAAGCACTGCTGGTGTAGTGGTATCATGCAAGATTCCCATTCTTGCGACCCGGGTTCGATTCCCGGGCAGTGCATCTACTTTTGCCATGCATGATAAGAACATCTTTTTGAACGATTATTTATGAGGAAGAAATGTTCTATATAGTCAAGTTGGTATTGATTGGGTGTGGATGGGATTGAAGTTATACGATTTCTACATTCCATACTTTCAGTTTTTGTTAAATATTAGGTAGCATTGCACTCAAACGGTGTTGAAATTTCTTCTCCAAAATGGCTTATGTTTTTCTATGAGCAAACGTGTGTGGTCTGTATCTAAACCACTTAGCGTTTGCGCTAAACGCCCGGTTTTAAATTTAATGCAATAAACGGAAATAAATGGATATTGTTCCTTCGTCGCTTTCAATCCTTATGACGGGTTTATTGCACTTTAAATACATACTACAGCTTAAAGAATTACCTAGGAATAAAGGTCTAGATTACTTTAGATTATCCTGACGTTATCCCATTAATTGAAAACAACCACATCGAGCACTGTCCAGTGATACTTGAAAAATAAGATGATTTCTATATTGATGAAGTGTTCAATATTTTTGGAGTTTGTTGCATGTTTTCCTTTTTGGACATGGTAAAAAAAATGAAGAGAATGAATGTACGAAATAATAATAACCTGAATCATAAGAGCTCCCAAATATATCTTAAAGGTCATCTGTACTAGTGTAAAGGAGGGATTAAACCACCCTGCAAGATCACTGGACAGGTGGTTATCTCATCAATTCAGCTCTCAAATAAAAAAAGAAAAAGAGGATCATGGGGGACCAATGGTCACCGATTAGGTATTGATTGTTATATAGAGGACGCAAGTAGCTATAAGTAGTGCAGTGGGGCTTTAAAGTATGACTGCAATATTGACAGGATATCAGCATTTATAATTGTTCATTTATGTTTGTGTGTATGTTTGAGATCAACGAAATACACTCTGGCCATTTCAACCCGCATCCTTCCCGCATCACTCCCCCCATACGGTTGCCTGGATACGCCCTGATGATGGTGCAGCAGCGGAGGCTCGCCATGCTCAGACCCACCTGTACCATCTGAGCCAACAACCACCCTCCTCTTCTCCCTCCCGAGATTGCAATCTAATTATTACCCTCACTACAAAAACATCACACGATTGCCTTGCACCCCACTCGTCTCGGTTGGTCCGCTCGCCCGTTCGTCCGGCCGCCCTGGCCTAGCTACCGTCCTGGCTCCACCAGCCTTTCTCTAATCAGATGCAGACTCGACTCTTTCACGGTGTTTTTAAGCCTCCACTTCGGTTATATTCATACCTCTTGGATGGAATGCCTCGGGGCAATTTCTCGTGGAGCTTTACAGCAGCCTTCAATTCGTGTCATTATTATTAGAATTTCAGAGGAGTAACTCGTATCATTATTGACTCACGATTGTCAGGAGGACCAGTCAAATAGAAACGTAAAGAAATATTCAAAATGCAACGTGTGTTAAGGGGGAGGGGGGGGGGGGGCGTGGAGGACACTTGAACTCATTCAGTAATTATCCCGTTATAAAAACACAATGTGATATTAACAGAATTGTACAATGAGAAACTAGAAAAGTGCGAGAGGAGATTTGTAGCCGAGTTTAACCTGAAGGTGACTGGAAGTCACAGTCAACGAAAATGTTTTCCTTGCTCCATTTTCATTTCAAATTGGGAAGTGCCGAGTCTGGAGCGGGTAGACTAACGAATGCAAAGAGTTTACAGTGGGCTTAGTCTTTCTACTTCAACCGCAATATAATATAATAGAATTGAACAACTTGCTAGAGATTGGTAATTTAAAATATATTTTTTTAAATTTCTTCCTACTGTAGTCATCATTTCATTTATAGATTCAGCCATCTTTTTTAAATTAAATATTCTATAGGTGTAACGTTTTCATTCGAAATTATAAATGAATACCTTTACCGTCAATTGCAGATAGATGTTCATATGCCGGGCACACGAAACAAGGCAAAGAGGATGGCATCTATTCCGCTATTTAATTGCATCTTGCGCTGAGTCGCCCCTTTAAGGAGGGGAAAAATACGTGCATTCTAATCGCATTTCACACTTTGCTTCCTCCCGAGTGTGCGTGACGTCATAAAAATCACTATATTTCAGGATTAATTGATTTGATATGCACCGTAATGGCGGCGACAAGCCTTTCAAAATTTAATCACATGACCGAACAAAATGGCGGATGTCACGGGCAATGGGCCTAAACAGAGACTGACATCTCGTGCGCGGGCTTTGTCTTCATCTTTCTGTTATTGCTTGCTTGGATGAAATCATCTGTGAGTAAGGCTGTCTGTCTCATTGCAATCAAGGTCAGGTTGTCTTTTCATCATCATTTTGTCAATGTGTTTATGGAAGCATAGTGATGATTTTGTAAGAATTTAAGAACACTAATGGGTGTATCGTTTGATTTGTATTATTAGTGAAACGAGGGCTCCCCATTATAATGTGAATAATTACATATATCTTTGGATTCAAAATACTGGAAAGTATAGTCTGCGAGAATGAATGCGCAGAAGTAGCAAATAATTTGCACATTGGAGTACATCAAATAATTATGTTGCAGTTCATCATTTGTTAAATGGAAACTGTTCAAACAATATCAACGATAAAATTGCAACATAATGAGGTTTAATGTATGAACATTCATTTTTTCCCCCAAAGTGGGTAATTACTTTTCCGCCTTGTAATGCAACAATAGTCTTTATGTTGTCTTTAATTATGATTATGGTACAATAATGTATATTTGATGCAAGCGTGGAGAGGAAATTTGACCCTTTTTAGATTTTCCTGTATGAGCAGTCATCCTTTACAATAAAAAGCAACAATTACCTCGTGTATTCTCGTAAAAACAAAGTTTGAGAAAATGAAACAAGCCCTTAAGACTAGTTTAGTTATTCTCTCAATATTTGCCTTCCTAGTTTAATATGTTCTGAAACCTCACCAAATAACTCTTTAAAAAACAAAAAAATATAGGTTGAGAAAAGGAAACAAGCCCTTAAAACTAGTTTAGTTATTCTCTCAATATTTGTCTTCCTATAGTTTAATATGTTCTAAAACCTCACCAAATAACTCTTTAAAAACAAAAGATACAGCTTGAGAAAAGGAAACGAGCCATCAATAGTAGTTTAATTATTCTCTCAATATTTGCCTTCCTAGTCTAATATGTTATAAAACCTCATCACTTTATACCTCTTTATAAAAATAAAAAAACAATGGTTGAGAAAAGGAAACGAGCCATCAATACTAGTTTAATTATTCTCTCAATATTTGCCCTCCTGGTTTTATATGCTCCAAAACCTCCACAATTATTTTGATTTTTTTAAATATAGGTTTAGAAAAAGAAGCAAGCCCTCAACTGGGCTCAACACTAGTTTAGTCATTGTTTCAATATTTGCCTTCGTATCTTGTATATGTTCTAAAGCCTCAATTACGCATCGGAAATTCGTGATTAATACCATTATTAATATGATATTTTTGTATTCAACTAGCATAGCGTGGATACTTGCGATTTGATGTATCAGATAAATGAATCGTGTACTTCAATGTAGCTGGAATATTCATGTCTAAAAAATGTGTTTTCATTAATTTATTATTTGTCATAATTTCTGTTCAATGACATTTTCGGATATTTGGTTGTCTTAATGTAAATATAGTTCTCAACGCTATAATATTATAGAAAGATGAATGAATAAGTAAATTACAGTGTGGGGACATTCCTTTATAAATTAATTCTAAATAAATCAGAACCGGAGTCATGGTATTTGTGATAATCGTACAGTGACGTACGTTTATTAGTTTGCAGTTTATCATCTTCTGTACAAAAACAATCTGTAAGGACAAGTAAAACAACATGGAATAATTATGATCATCGTGTTTTTCATCACTTACAATCAACGGCTAGGTCTCATAATAACTACGAGAAAACACCGCAGTGTGATGTCTCTGACAAGGAGTGGGCCGAACCATTACAAAATCTACTTGAGTTCAGACTCTAAAGCAGACTAATTAGCTAAATTAATCGACCACGTAAATTGGAACTGAGTATTTGAACAAGAAAAGAGGGTCTCTCGTGTTTACATTTCACACCATAGAAAGTGGCAGACGCTGGGAAGAAGAACAGACAACAGTCTCTTCATCAGAAGCGTTAGCATTCATTCAGAGGGACGGACATATATTTTCTCTTTTTTTTAATCAGAAATTAAAAAAAAAATTACTTACAACCATAATCCTATATAAGGCTATTGCGTTTCCTATTTCGACTGGACATACTGAATAGTATAATAAAAGAACATGTGCGAGACAAAAATATTCTCTTCTGTTGGCATTACTCGTGCGAAAACGTAATGATTCTTTTGTAGTTTCTTCCTAAATTCAATTAATACTAAATTCATTCAACGGTGGAGTAATACTACATTCAATCAAATGGATATTTCGTTACTGTGTCCATTTTAGAATGACAAATACGTCAAATTATATAATTTTCATCCCTTCCAACACTGTAGATATAATTTTCGAGGTCAATTACTTTTTGACATTCGTTGTAAGATTTGCAATGTTTCAGCAATGATTCTCGTTATTTCCAATGCAGCAAATTCTTAAACAGCTGCAACAAGCATTTGAATAAATCATATCAATCAACTACAGAAAATATAAACCATCTGTAGTCATCAAAATACCTACAGTATTTAATGAGGCATCGCTATATTTAAAAGCCGGTTCGGAGGAGCAAATAAATGAACCGATTGTCATACGTCTTAGCGGTTAGAAAACTTAAATAGGAGTTATGAAAGTCTTTAGTTACATGTATTATATGGATAAAATACGGTGACGTTACATTTTGACATCAGCCAACGATTTACTCTGGAGTTTATTTGTCTCTGGTTTACAGTGTTTTCAATTTCTGATTGAAAGGCTGATAATTCGGTGACATTTAATTCTTGTCCATATCAATAATTTAATAATAAAAAACAAAAAATATCATTCTAATGTGCATCTTATTCGAACACATAGTGAACATACTCATCGTAAGAAATAACTGGAACATATTATATACCACTAGTCGATGGTCTAGCACTTTGAAACAAAGTGTAACGACTACTTATCATACCTAATATACTAATAGAGTCTGTGCACAAAGTGTTTATTTTGTGAAAATAAATCAATTCTCTTGAAATGCTGTATGGAATCGAATCATATCCAAAATAATACTTCAATACCCTGTAGTAGTTTTATATCAATTTTGTTAATAAAATCTGCAAACATGGGCATGTATATCCCCATTTGAACAACGATATAAATATATAAAATAAATAAAATATAAAAGCCTAATAAATTCGGCTTGAAAAATATTATCTTTCGTTGCACCAGTAAACATTCGTTTCATGTGTTTAACAATAGTTATAAAGAATTGATAGATTTTTCTCTTTTTTATGTTCTTGTAGTCGAGCCTATTTATATATCGAATATCATCAAAACAATGACACCGACATGGGCGGCGTTAACAACACCGTTATTCTCATTATCACCCCTATGAAAATAATTATTGTAGGATTTTAAGCATTTGAGTCATTTAAATTTCTCTCGTCCAATACTAATAACTTTGTAATAGACCAGTTATACTAATCATGATAGAGCTTAAGATTTATGGGTTTTTTCTTTGTGAAACCCCTGTGACTATACAATTCACCTGCTATGTATAACAATATATCATTGTAAACATAATTATGAAGGGCTAGCTAGGGATCGAACCCAATATCTTTGCATTGTAAAGCGATGGCTTGTCCACAAGACCACTCTGCCTCATGAAAAATGGGAAAAAAAGCATTATCTCCATAGTTTTGGCTTACACCTTGCATATTTTAGTTGTTGCTATGTTAAAACATATCTGAGGCAAGCTCTGATTTTTCACGGGAAATTTTTCTAAGACGAATGGATATCAAATTGCAAGGATAATGTGATTATATTTAAAGGACTGATCAAATATTAGAAGTAAGGTAGATTGTCGACCGCCTTTAATTCTTGAAATGTTTTGGCAACTTTTTGTCAATAGATTTGTTTTTGGAATCTTTCTTTGGGTAATCAATACTGACCAGAATCCTCTTCGAAAATTGGCTCAAAATCTCACAAAGAGCTCCTATCTTACAGTACCACATTATTTCTATTTTTAATACAGTGTTTTTTTTTATTTCATACGGATATTATAATCATTGTTTTAATAAATAAGCTGTGGCACTGGTTCCACTTTCACTTAAAATTACCCCCCCCCCCAAAAAAAAAAAAAGAAAAAAAAAAAGATTCAAATACTCAGATATGGAGGGAAAATATGGCATTAGTTATACTTCACCAGAGACACCTTTCTTGGACAACTGTTTTAATCTTTTAACAAAGGCTGAACGTTTCCATTTTGATTTACAATTGATGATTTATACACATTTTCCAATAAGCGTCCTGTAATGACGTCAACTAATG
The DNA here is from genome assembly GCA_035222895.1 of Strongylocentrotus droebachiensis. Lineage (NCBI taxonomy): Eukaryota > Metazoa > Echinodermata > Echinoidea > Camarodonta > Strongylocentrotidae > Strongylocentrotus > Strongylocentrotus droebachiensis. The sequence goes on from JAVYIG010004436.1 coordinate 115,066, forward strand.
AAACCAACATCTTAATTTATGACTTTTTAATATTTTAACCCTTTGAATACAAGGGATGGTATTTGGAATGATCACTATTGCATAATGTCGAACGACAGGAAAGCGTAATAACAAATTGCCATGTCACTCGACTTTCCTCAGTGTATAATATTCAATACAGAACCATAATTTATATAATAGAGGCCATGTATTACTTATGTAAACTAATGAAGCCATGTACCAATAAACAAGATATTACATAAGGTTAGCTTAATATCTACCCTTCCATGTTTGTATTGGGAGATAATATAATCACGTAAAGATTAGGAAAATCTCGATATGACCTTCGTGAACGTTTGCCATCGGAATGTGCAATTCATATAAAATTAACAAATACAACAGCCACAATGAAGATTGATTTGATAAAAAAAGAACATGTCCACTATGTCGATATTAATATAGTACAGAAGTACAGGAAGGGTGGATCGAATCGAATCAAAGAAAAGGAAGAAAATTGATACGACTAACTACAGTTTAAAAAATAAGTAATTATGTAGTAAAAGTATCGGCGAAACAGAAGTAATAACAGAGAATCAGACGCTTAGAATCACAACTCCCATTGCAAATGCACCTTACGAAATAGCTTACTTCTCGGAACACGATGTGTGTTTTACAATAATAACAACACCAACACTTATATATTACCCAACCACTCAACAAATAAATGATGTATTTCGTTTTTGCTTCTCACGAAAGAGTCCTTTTAGGTCCACCTGCGTCATTGTTGTCGTAGTAGTAACAAAAAATAAGAAATGAAATGATCGGATTCTCAATTCATCCTCTTGTGTAATGGAAATGTTGTCAGGGGACATGACTGTGATGATTATGAAAAAAGCAACTCGAAACGTTGACTCTATCAGGTCTCCGGTTATCCGTACTTGTTAGTGATATCCATATCGCAATGAATGATGGGTAAAAAGACGAGCTAAACGTCACGTGGTTGTGTTGTATTCCATGATTCAGTGATCTCCGTAGAAGGCGTAAACGTTAAAAGTCGTAGCAAAATATATACACACTTTTTCTGTCCGTGAGATCAAAAACATGATAAAGGTCGACACGAATACGATAGAAATAACTTAGAAAAGTTCCCCAACATTTTTTTTTCTCTCTCTCTCCCTCTCTCTCTCTCTCATAAAATTTCACAAGCACCCATATAATCGAAATTGATATCGTCGGCTAAAATGATGCAGCCGACTTATACCGCTATCCAATCAGCACAACATAAATAATCACGTGACTGACGATATCCAATTGAAAAAGTTGGACAGGGCATGATGTTCTAGCGGGGAAAGTTGTGATGGCTTCGATTCCGCACATTTATAATCCACATGTATAGAGAGAACAGACTACACGATCGCATCATCCAACGCGCTGGAAATCACCAAACATTGAGAACGGTTTGATCACGTGATCGAAATATGGCGCCACTTTCTCCAGCTCCACTGATGGTGTCACGTGATCCACATCGCACACAGCGCGCACACAGCATTCTCCCGAGCGTGCGCTCGAACGAATGAACATTTATTATCTCCACTTGTGTTTGAACGAGAGAAAACAAAAGGGAAAATTGGTTGTAAGGCTCTTGCCATGAAAAAAGCAAGACCTTCGAAATTCTACCTACTAGTCTCAATACAAGCCACACCCTCGTAGATTGTTGGCTATTATTGTGTCAGTGACGGCGTCAAAAACGAATTGAATATTGGTTGTGTCCGTTGCACATGTCATATGCGTATAGATTTCCTTGTTGGTGCTTTTGTTCAGTGCTTCAAATTGTAACTGTATGTATCCAGCAGCAGGCAGATACTCATTAGCACCTGTAACAAAGAATAGTTAAAGAATGCATTAAAATGATGAAAAGCCACAATGAGCCAACGACGTATTACAGATGATAGTTCTTATGATCTTATGATCTCATGATCTTATGATGGTTGTAAATCTTATTTACCAGAGAAACAATCCCTGTGTAAACGAAAAACAGATTGTCCGGCAGATTGTCCTTTCTTTCCAACATCTTGGGCACAGTTATAGTTTCTTGCTCAACGACCTATCATGTTCTTAGAGCAAGAGCACAGCATTGTATAAATATAGAATTACGCTGAGGGACCAAACGTTTATGAATAGCTCTAAACGCCACCTTCAGTCATCTCCTTCATGTGTATGTTCATTTTTCAATGGAGCAAACTAATGACTGTCAATAATTTATAATGGTTATATATTTTAGTCTGAACGAAAATACTAGCACAAACATTGTTACCATATTTGGAGTACTTTGGAGTATAGCTGGTGTGATAACAGAACACTAACATTGTCCTCACATAGTGGTAACAGAAAGTACCAGTGTATACTCACCAGTGTGAAACAGAATAGAAAATCACTTCCATAACAAACCTGAAAATGTGAACACACTTTTTGCTTGTGTGAACAAAGTTTGTTTAAATTTGTTTCACATTGTAGTCACCGAAAGAACCCTAGGAAGTGCACGCTACAGTGTATCCACAGATTTTGTTTCGGTTTAATACAAACCATGGCTTCCTCTCTTCTACCTGCTCGCATAGTGTGCAATCACCTTAGTTTAAGGTCACGTGGTCGATCACATGATCAGTCACATGGTCATCGACTTACCTTCGTATTCTTGAAAGCAGATGGTCAGCGGTGACTTCTGGATCTTCTCTTCGAACAGGTCCTTCTTGTTTAGGAAGAGGATAATGGAGGTATCCGTGAACCATTTGTTGTTGCAGATGGAATCAAAGAGCTTCAGGCTTTCTTGCATCCGATTCTATAAAGGACGGATTGACAATTAGGCACACGTGTGAGATAGCATTACAATTGTAACCAGTATATCTTCAAGGAGAACTAACCTCTCGACAACGAAGTATTATCATGACATACCGAGAGTAAAACAACGTTTCATTTGATATAAAAAGCATTGTTGTACGCCAAATAATATCGTCTTGCAAGTACAATAAAGAGACCCTACTCGGCCACATTTACGACGTCGTCTGCTGCCCAAGGAAGCTACCATTTTGTCGAAAGTTCCTTTAAAAACTTCCGGTTGTGACGTATCGCACGGAGAACTGATGTAGCGCGACGATATACCTAGAAGCTTTCGTTATATGCAATACACGTCAAACATGGGAAGAAAGGCACAGTGGCTGCTGAAATAGGAAGCACTTCTGTCGATTCATGCCAATAGACCGGTTCCAAAATCCCATCAATCAACAGAAAATAGGATAATTGAGATTGAGGCAAAAAAGGGTTTGTCATTTAAATCGTAATTGAATGTCTCATTTTTTGGCAAAACTGTTGCAAATTGCGGTGGTTTTCGAAAAATCTTTGTTCTCATCGCGCGTGCTCGCGCTCGCTGCAGCGTGAGTTTGATGTGTAGGCTTATGTAGTGTACGCAATCCGACGTTCGTACTAGTCGACTCCATGCGATACGTCACAGGACGGACCGTGCGCAAACACAATGGCGACGTTCTGCAAATTCTCAAAGCCGCGAAAGACGAAGGATTCTGAAGAAGAATTATGTCCTCCGTGTCGTCAAATGTACGATGTTTTAGATTTTTCAGATGTTTTAAATGGCCTACAAACTGAAATTAACATGTAATTTGAGATTAATTCTTCTTTAAACTTGTATCCATTTTTACAATTTACAAGTGCGTGGAGGTAACCATGAACCATTTGCAGTTGTAGATGGAATCGAAAGAGCTTCAGGCTTTCTTGCATGCGATTTTACAGACGACGGAATGACAGAAGATGGACAACAATTTAGGCACACGTGGGAGGTACCATAATGAATACCAATCATGAAATAATAACCATATCTTAAGCATTTTTAAAATTTGTCAAATATGTCTGCGTGGAGGTGACTGTGGACTATTTTGTTACTGTAGAAGGAATCAAATGTCTTCAGGTGCTCTTGCATACGATTCTGCAAAGGACGTGTTTGCAAAGATCCGGCAAAGATGGACAAGATTCTTAGGGACAAGTGCAAAGATAACGTAATGGATACTAAACATACTAGATTATACACATTTAGTCATTGTTTCGGGACTAGTAGTAGTCTGTCTAAGACGGGGAGTTGGTAATAATCTTCGTTGAAAACGATTGATTCAAAATACACTTCTTCAATGTATATATTATTGTCTTTAAATCCTTTACATTAGCATAACATGTGGTGTTGTTGGATTAATGGAAAAAAGTGGGAAATTTACATTTAGTGCCCATTTTGTTTTGTATTATGTTGTAGGTGCACGTAGATGCATGAACGGGTGTTTTTTGTAATCGTCCAAGAATAATGAATTAGTAAAATCTTCGATCAGCGTTCATTTTCTTTGCAATCCGCTCTTAATAGTTATTTGAATTTTAGTCACAAATGTGAATAGTTCGAATATGAAATATTTATTTCATCACAAGTACATATAAACTTCTTTGGGAAATCTAGAATATCCATTAATCTTAACAATTACTAAAGGATATAAATAACTTTGATATATATACACACATACCTTTTCAAATAACCGACAGAGTAAATGATAACACTGGTTCATCTTCATGCAATAGAAACTCTTCATTATTTTGCCTTGTGAATGCATTGTGAAGAATCTCAAGAAAACCGGATATTATTACTTCCCTTTTCTGTCTATTCATCATACACACGCCCAGAGGCGGATCCACTAACATTTGTCATAAACTTCACCATACTGCGCGTCAGCCACCACTGCAAATAATATTAGCTCAGCATGTGCTTTCTTAGTAAGATGTGAAAGCAGTGCAGTGTGTTTTCTTTTATCCGGAAACGTCCAATTGTGAACGGTCTTTATATTGAACCGAATCACGACCCGATTTTTCTCCCGCTAATGCTTCGCTTTGTGAGCTTATTTTACTCGCGTAGCCATAATAGCTTGGTACAAAAAAAAGCTAAATTTGACGCGGTCTAAATAGGGAATTGCATCTGACTACCGACCGGCCAGTCAACCGAAATAGATTGTCTTTTGTTACAGCTGACACTTTTTAATCTTACAATGAATAGGGTATTTTGGGGAGTGACGACAGTTTTTGTTGGATTAAAACGCTATTTTTAGGTCTTAGTGCAAATTCAAGCTTAGCATCTTCTATTCACCAAGGTTTGATTGCTGCACATGTGAATACCTATCAATATGATTTTTATATTCATCTCTCATCTACACTTTCCTCTTTATACTCCTTAAACATCGTTTTCACCCTGAAAGAAGGAGATCACGTTATTGAAATAAGTACGACCTTTATTTGTTAAATGTATACTGATAGTACCAAATTCTAATGGAAATTCACCCCATCGCATAATTCATAATTCATCATTGACCGTTGACTGAAAAAAGGAGAAAAAGTAAAATATAGAGAATACCCATGGAACAGGGAGATAAAGATGAGGTAGCATAAAGGACTGAGAGACGCCAACGAAGAGAGAGAGAGAGAGAGAAGGAAAACGGCCAAGCAAACATAAAAATAAATATGTAGAGAGACAGAGAAGGATATGGAGAATGGAAGTGGACATAAATACATATAGATAGGGATATTGAGGCGCAAAGAGAACATGGAAAGATACATGTATAATTTACATTGTTAAATATTAGAGTGCGGGTATGAGAGGAGGAGTGTGTGGACATGTCAGGTACATACAAAGATAGACAGAGAGGGGTATAAATAATGAGAGAGTGGGAAAGGGAGAGGGAGTGGGAGAGAGAGTGAGTGTGTATGGGTATGTCTGTGTGTGTGCGTGTATGTGTGTGTGAGAGAGAGAGAGAGAGAGAGAGAGAGAGTGAGAAGAGGGAGTGAAATGAGGAACCATGATGGCTAAAAAAAAGAATTCATTAAAACGAACATTGCAACCATGCACACTTTCAATGCAGAAATGTCCATTCCTCATGCTGTTTTTTCCATATTTTTTTTAGGAAGTATTGTTTATTTACAAGTAGGTATTTTGTTGTTGATAGTTTGGTATTATTTGGGTTTCATTCTTTTTTGAGAATATTTTTCTCTTTAAGTATGTTTTAACCTTAGTTTTCTATTTGTAATAAAAATAACATTTTAGGGCAGTTGTTTGACGTGCGGTATGTAACAATTTTTTTATTTTTTTATGTATTAAAACCAAAAAAAAACAATTTTTTTTTTTGACGTGCGGTATGTAACAATTTTTTTTTTCTTCATGTATTAAAACAAAAACAAAAAAAGTATTTTATACGCACTTCCAGGAAAAACGTAATGGTTGTCAGCTATGTGGGGGAACAAGAGTATAACAGATTTAAATGAAGAAATAGAGAGAAAAAACAAGCTTGTTTTAACCTACCGTAACATCGTCTTCTAGCAGTCGCTGATCGTACCCACTGAGGGCGACACAGAATATGATTGCTGTGACGTCTTCAAAACAGTGTATCCACTTTTTTCTTTCTGACCTCTGACCTCCTACGTCAAATAACCTGCATGTGATGAGATGAAATAAAAAATGATGATGATATTTCTATCATTATTTTCAGTTTCAGTTGCATTCTTTAAGGTTTTACTTGATAAAATTTTTAACTCTATATACAAAATTTGTTTCACTATATTACACAACAGATGTCTACAAAGATGAGTGTGTAGCAGTATAATCCACTTCTAATATCCCTACCACTACTACTACTACTACTACTACTACTACTACTACTACTACTGAATACTAATACTACTATACTACTATACTATTACTACTGCTACTACTACTATACTACTACTACTGCTGCTACTACTACTACTACAACTGCTTCTTCTACTACTACTATACTACTAGTAGTAGAAGACTATTACTTTTCTTGTTTTACACCATGACGGTGTCTCTCATTGTGTATTGCAATCAGAAAATCCTCAAGGACCTAATGCAGCATAGAATAGCTTCTACATAATATTATATAACTAATTGAACTTCAAGTTTTGCAAAAGATAAGCGGAAATAAGTACAAGTAACTAAATGAGCGTGAGTTGCTGATGAGTGAAATGTTGAGTGTATACCTCAAATGTATATGTTATTCTTTCTTCATTTTCTTTTTTCAACGCCAGGTAAGCACTTTAAGGGATCCATCCATGGCCCTTTGATCTGAAAGTTTCCTCAGTAAAAAAATCTTACGGGCAATACAGAATACTGGGTTTAAACTGTGAATACGTGGTAGCTTTCACAAAAGCTAAACTGCGCGTTACTTTCTTATCTAGGTTCAGCAAGTACACAGAACTGATTAAACTTATTCTTACCTGAAATGAAGATTTTTGAAAGTGAAGTGTGTTTCTACGATTCCCGTTGTTTTGACTCGGGTTCTCAAGATATCTTGCTCATTCGGAAGGTAGTCAGGTGACCCAATTCTATCAAGATTATCTAGAAAACTGGAGAAAGAAAAGAAGAGAAACAAGCGTTACATAATGTGGCTGCACAATAAGCTAGAAGGCTGTAGAAAAAAAGCTTTGCCCATTATATTAAAACACCCACTCTTGTTCGTTTTCAATAATCCCTACATGTTTTTAGCAAAGAGGATGGCAAGAGAAGAGGAAATCTAGCTCCAATGAGCAAATTTGATCGGTCGATTAAGGAAATATATGAGGTTCCATTTGTCAAGCCTGTGGAAAAAAAATCATTTTGATACCGATACCGTTCTTTAATAAGGTGTTAAACTATTCTCATTTGTTCGGAAGACTTCTTTGAATGAATACTTTAATATCCAGGATTTGACAGGGCAGGGTGTATTATACTATTAAGCGCTGCACCATTAACCTCTCTTGAACATAATCGCTCGAGATGAAGTTAGTGCATACATCCATTATGCACGCGTTTTACCTATCCTATGTGAAGCCTTACACTTCTAAGCTGCTTAAGATTGACGTCATAGAGAGTTAGATGACGTCATACGGAAAGATTATCGCCATTCAGCGAGTTCATCTCTGTTTTGCCGCGTTTTTTGGCCGGCAGGTGACGGCAACGAGGAGGGAAAAGTTGATTGAAAACGAGAAATCTGATCGAAGGCGACGTTTATGGTTTTATAGAGGAGGCTGGCCTGGTAATAAGGTTTATGAAGAATGGCAGATCTCAACCTCGGAACCCATGGCCAGAAGATGCTTACTAGCACATTCCCAAATTAAGATCGAAACTTTTCATCATGTGAATTCTTAATTGACAATGGCCGTCCCTCGTAATAATGCGTATGTATGCCTGTTTGCACGAAAATTAATTAGATCTATATTTTTAGACGTTCAGAGCAGATCAATATACATTATACTGTAGGCATGCTTTTTGTTGTGCATGCCAAACCAATCGATTAATTAAATGTATTTCACATGTTATGATAAAAGAAATAAACACACAGTAATCTTTTACTTTTTTTACACTTGATCGTCGCAAGAAACGTTCCTTTCAAAAGACTTTGAAGCGACCAAATATCGACGTTTTTTCCTTCTATGATACTCTTCCACACTAACATGAAAATAATGCCAAGGCTCACAAAATATTGTTTACATTTCCCATACCTCAAATCTGTCTTTAAAAAAGGCAATCCACATAGTATTGAAAGGTAATATGGCAATGCAATATACTTCCTATGCAGGGTATATGTATTCATGAACATAGCCCTTTAAATCTAAAGTACTGAATGTACATGGCAGAATACGTTTAACCATTAAATAATGATTTTTGCAATGATAGTATTTCAGTCATTCGTCCTTAATCTACGTGGATGTGTCGTTGCCTAGTGGACACGGACTGTGGATCACATGGTTCGCGGTTCGAGTCCCGGTACTAATGTATTTTGGCGATACACATCTATATCTACCACACTCGACCCTGGTGAAGTAAATGGGTACCTGGCATGAATTAAATCCTTGAAATTGTAGAACGCCATATATAATGGCAGCAATACTGAATCCGAGGAGTGTCAAGTCTGACAGGCACGAGCGCCGTACTATTATTGTTATCATCACTATACATTTATAAGATTCTCCATATAAGTTTCTGTAGCTGTATTAAAGAATAATGGCGCCGATACGCTTCACTGTGGAACGCACTGCACACCATTGACATGGTGTCTAATAAGTAATATTAAACGATTCCGTGTTTTGATGTCAACTGTTAACCAGCTATGAAAATAAACTATCATTATTAATCTGCTTACTCTATATAAGAACATAATTTTAAGCTCCTTTGAAGGATAATGTACATATTGTGTACGTATATTTTTGTAAATTCTAACTATTGTTAGTTAACATTAGAATGTTGGAAGAAAATCTTCTTTGAATTTAAAACCTGGTCTTTTGACATATCTAACTGCGCTTAAAATACTTTAAAATGTCATTTATTTTGTCCTTTTTTCTTCATTTTTAACGTTAATATCTTTACCAGGGTAACCTCATCATAATAAAAAGTTTTCTTCCTGAGGGCCCTGTGATGATATTCAGTTTGCAAGGGGAAGATTGAAACACTGACGGAATATCTGAAACAATGCCATTCTATTTCATCTATGTACATCGGTCTGTTCTTTTAAAGAATTACTCACTTCGATCCTACTGTGCGGTTGCAAATTGTTCTTTATAAATTGAACTATGGACACAGATACTGCAGCCTACATTCTGTCACTCAATGGATACTACATATGCTTTCACTGAGGATAATCATGCACATTGATTTAAAGATATCTCGTTTATACTACTGTTTAGCTACAGCCATACTGTACATGTCCGTCTGTTCGTCTGTATTTTGGAGCACTAGCTAGGGCATTCATGGCTATGCATGAGTCACCGACGGTACGGGGCAACGTAGTTGTGACCAACGGGTCAAGTCGGGGTTGTATTTCGCCTTGCCGCATTATTCAAAGCCATACATATTACGTGATTTCCAATGCGCTTTCAAACTGCATGCATGCTCTCGTGTCGCCCTTGCAGTTTGCAACTACAAAACAACGCGCCATCGCATGCATGGGGATAGTGTGTAAAATGTGCGCCACACTCGCAATCATGTACATAATATGTGATTAGCCAGACTCACTGAATTTGAACTAGTTACCTGACTTCGTTTCATCTAAATATCGGCCATGTTGTATATATTTATATATATAAATATATATTTCATGAATAGAGCTAGCATTCAAAAATAGTTTATTTCAATCGCCAATCAGCTCTTACATTTCGCTCCAATTCTGGACTTTTAAACCATCTTCCAATCGATAAACTTTGGAACAAAGATTCTAATTATTGGTGGGTACAAATTATTATGAGCTTTAGTGTAAAGTTTTGAAGCGTAAGATACATAAGTCGTATGAATATGTTACAGTTATGAAAAATGTGAAAAACAGCAATAAAAAGCGCACTTTTAAACATATGTCAGTATACGAACTAGTACTGATATAGGTCAATATATAATTATTTTCTAAATATGGCATTGCACGCATGACCATGGTACAAGTAAACGGTTGATTTTTACCGATAGGGTCACGACGCAATTGAACCCGTTCATACACTTTGATATTGATTATTTAACATTTATTTTGGTCTTACATACATAAATGCCTATGCGCACTGACAAGTCATTCACACGAATTTCTGACGAAGTCCGAGTCTCACAATTACAAAAGTTATTACTGCTTCCATTAATAAGGTACGGAATGGTAACAGAAAGCGTCTTAACAAATAGCTATTTTATGGTCAGATGGTAGTGTCACGCACATAAGTTTTGAGCCTATTCTATCGTGCGGTAGCACATCCCCTATACACAATGCCTTGGATACCCTATGGACACAAGGCATTTCCTTTGCTCTACAAAACAACTAATCACTCTGGTCGTTTACCTCCCATTGCTATACCTTTGACAATGAAGATTTAGGAAAGTTCTTAAATGGGTTTAGAAGTGTAGACTTTAATAGATAGTCACATGAGGATCCAATTTATAAATGCTCCATCATCAGTAGGTTCGGTTGAAAGGACATCACATTAGATGACCTACAAATCTTTTCGATCAAAATTACTGCACCAATTACTCACCACCTTTCTCCCTCTCAGAATTCTTTTAGTGGTTTCGAACATGGGATCTCCAAGGCCACAGCTCTACAGCTCAACCAACCTGTCTTCAATTTGCTCTACTCTCAATTGTCGTTACCCTCTATTGATCTATTAGAACTGGGACCCGTTTCACAAAGCCTTTTTTCAGTGACAAATTACAAAAATCAGTGACAAATCGGCTGAGAACCAATCAGAAGCAAGAATTTCAGTAGCTTATAACAAAGACTGTCATTTGTCACCGATGACAAGTTTTGTGAAACGGGCCCCAGGTCCAACGATCCATTGGTCCTACTAACTTCCCATTGGCCATTGTTTTGTAGTTGTCCAACGTCCCATTCATCCTACTCCGCGGAGTTTTTGTAGTTTGGCGGCAAGAAGGGCGTTCGATCGTGTACATTTATTGAGAATCTACGCACTTCTGGCTCTTGGGAAAGTGTAGGGGTACTGGTTCAACAAACCTACCGATGGGTTAATGGGCCATTGCAAAACAGGAATGTAGGTTTACAGAGGGTTATCCTTGTGGATTAACCATTTGGCTGAATCATTAAGTTGGAACCCCTGTACTCTGTCGAAGGGCAAAAGACACGTAGGACTACAAAGGGTAAACATGGGCGACTTACTATTTGGCTGAATCATTGAGTTGGTACTCCCGTGCTCTGTTGAAGATTTCCAGGAGGCCACTATCTGTCCAAAGTCTTTGGATTGCAGCTGTGAGTGAGGGGGAGTAGGGTGCTGAATCCTGGAGCTTACTCACTGTGTCATATACTAGCTGAGCGTCCTCCTGCAAATACAAAATGAAAATGAACTTAGATACAGGCATTTTGAAGTTTTTCGGCATTAATATTTCAGTAGCATCGCCAAACAAATTCCAGCCCTACTTCAAACCGATCGCCCGGAGGACTTCTGTTCGGGCTACTGTTAGCATTTTTGAATGGTGGTGGTTATTTTACCTGACTGCTAAGAAAGCATAAACGCTTGTAAGTAAGCAACCAAACGGCCGACGGCTTTAGGTCCTCTCCGAATGACCTGGTAATGAGGACTAATGCCTAACCAAAGGGCACTCGCGCATATCGCCTTGGTTTCGAACCCGGGTCACCGGAATACGAGACCACTGCTCTACCGACTGAGGTATTGCGCCTGGTGTCCGGGTTGTTGTGGTCGGGGTGCACATTGCAGAACATCCGTCACTCTATAAGCATGAAAGGTGCCATTACTTAGCATTATAATGAACTATGATACATTATTTTTTAACTGAGGCAAAATTTTAAATACGATACAAAATTCTTGATTTTCGACTCTTCTCGAAATCAACCGTTTTCTTTATTGTAATACATCTGTATTTGTAATGTTATTTATTGTTTAAAGACAATAGTTTCTTCCACATATCAAATGCACTATTTCATCATAGACCAGGAGTCAACATTTATCTTAAATTTACAGCAAAATTACAATCTACCCCACAACGCTCGGGTATATGAGGTTACCTTTTGTTCTTTTTTCACGCCTTTATAACGGTCATATCTTTTTCTACACGTTCGCTTGAGGAAATATATAAATGGCGGCTGTTGACCCGAGTACGATGCGGGATGGTCGGCTTCCCGTCAAGCCCTCCACGAGATTAATGCATTCCATTTAGTGACGACTAAAAAAACGCGCTGATCTGATCAACGGAAAGGTCACGAACCCATAGCATTTTAAGTTGACGGATCTTCGAAGTATTTTGAGAAAGACTCAGAAACTATAAGCCAGCGCAAACACAGGGGAATGTACTAACACTATAAAGCCTACACACACGTGGTTTTACGAACATGCATTTTATGTGCAGGTAATCCTCAGCAACATGACGATTGAAACTCTGACGGGAATTCATATATTCCTAATGCATTTTCGTAGCGTTCTATAACTTCCAGATCTATAAAAAAAAAAATCATATCCTATTTTGTATTAGTCTGAAAATGCTTTCTTTGAAGCAATGCAAAACCGTAATTTCTTTATAAAATATCACTTTTTAATAATTTCATTTTTGAATACATGTTTTTTGTGTCTAACGTGCATTAAACGAAATATCCCATGTTTTGATTAACACAAGATGCTCCATTATGCCTTGTAAAGTATGCATTATTGTTTTTGAAATAGAAAAAAATAATTAAAGAAATCTGCCACCATTTAATATGAAAAATAATAGTGAAGATATGTTTATCTAAATAAGGGTAAATGATGGAAAATAGAAGATTCATGCTTTGAATCCAACGATTTTTATCAGTTCACGAATTTCCGACGTACACTACGTTTTTGTCAAGTGGTTTTGTCAAAAATAAGGGTAATGTAGAGCACTTGGAATAAAGTGGTTTATGTAGTTACTAGTTCTTCAATGATTTCGGTACTGCTTTTACAAAATATTGTATCATGAGTGACCAATTTAGAATCAATCTAAACTCCGTCTTCAGAAGTATCTGTTATGGTTATGACGTTTGCCTTTTCATTAAAATTTGAATTACACTTTTAGCCATGTTTTGTTTTAGGGGAGTGAGGGCTGTGACGACGATGAATATACAGATTGATATCTACAACTAAAATGACAAGACACAAGGAGTGCACCTAGGTAGAATCAAGAAAAAGGAAATAGTTTTATGTTAAATAATTTTCCCTCAACTAAATACAATGCCGGGGTTAGGACTTTCATAAGATTTCCTTCAAATATTTCATTATAATGAAGTTATTTTTCAGAATCTTTATGTGCAGAACTATCGTTTCTGAATTTTCACCCGAACGAAATTACGTTTGCGCTGTGGAAAACTCGACAGCTAGGACACCTAATGGAATGTATATGGAGGTTGTAGATTTTTAAGGTCATAAGGGGAAAAAGAGCTTGCAAAAGAAAGAGGGTAGTATATTGATATTGATCGTGCACCTACATTATTGAGTCTTACCACACATTATTGACGTCATAGAATAAGAAGCATAATATACATGCAGCTGAACGTCTAGCGTTTGACGTCACGTTAACCTAACTATGTCGTCACTATGTTTACATCGTCATAAGATAATCATATGAAACAAGGCGCCGCGATCACACCTGCAAGGATGTCTCACTTTATCTAGTATTTCCACCTCCTATGAATTCGACCTATGGTTTTAAAGAATGTAGTTGTAAACATTAAACAGTCGCTTTTACACATTTTAATCACAGTTAATGTGGTGAGACACTATGCATTACCACAATTGGCGATAAGGAAAAGCATCTTACTCCATGTTTGTACTCGCGATGAACTCCTTGCTCTACATATACACAAACACACGGAACACACTCACACACACACCATGCACACAACGCACACAAGGGGAAAAAAATCCCGATGTGCTATTTTTATCCGCAGTCACTTATCAGTGTGCAGTAAAGTCTGCTGCGATGATGGATTGCCTACTACGTGGGATTTGTGTACGGGTGTGTGGAGAGAATGAAACGCGGTGCGTGTGTGTGCGTATGTGTGTGTAAGTGTGAGTGTGTGCGTTGTGTGTGGCCTGGTGGTGCGTGCATGCTATTCTTGGCCCACATTGATGGGAAGAGAAAGAGCGAGGGAGAAAGGCTTTCTCTCTCTCTCTCTCTCTCTAGCTCTCCTCTTCGTTGAGTTGAGCGAGAGCAAAGGTGTGGTTACACACCACGCTATTCTTGACTTGGAGCAAATATGGGCATCATCGATCGTCGGCTGTGTACACGTCACATTAAGAGGAGTAAGATTGAAACCAGAATGCTTCTCTATAATCACTGAAATCCTCGTCTGAGATCATTTTGCCAAGGTGGAAATGTTTGAATTAGGCTGCTCTGTAATACCCGTCTACGCCGAGCAATCTTAATATATACCGATAGTCATGTGCAATTCGGTACTGTGCCTGTATGTGTCTACCAGTCTATTTCTGTAAAATTCTTTTTGCTTGTCCAAAATCGGAGTTAAATAATGCCTTCATGGCATTCATTTCATGACCTTGTACTAACATTATATGCAAGGAAATGTATCAACCGAGTCGCTTATAGAGAGAGACCAAAACGAAAAAAATAATACCTACTTGACGGTTAATAATTTGTTCAAAAAGGTTATTACTTATAAAAAAAAAAAAAAAAAATCCAATTGTCTAGAAAGATAGATAGCATTAAATTAATTTGTATTATATATTAGGACCAGCATTACATTTATCTTTAATCTACAAGCGAAGCAAGAAAAGAGAAGTAAATCGTTTAGATAAATTTTCCTTCTTGTCAAAAAGCTTCATGAATTTTAGCGTGCATTGATAGAATTTCCGGTACTAATATTCCTACCAACAAAGAACAGACACTACTAAGGAAATATAATTAACTTCACCTTTACTAGCATAAAGAGCATAATTGAAACATGACAGAAGTTTGTAATTAAATTGATGCTACATAAATCCAATTTATTATCATGATTACTTTCATAACCACTTTAACGTATCGAGATGTCGTATACTCCTACTAACACACACTTTGACACATACATGATATATGAGTTCAATTAATTTTGACTGCATACAAGTGTGGAATTAATTATCCCCTCTGTTCTAAACTAATGCGAAAGTGAATCCTCTTTCTGTTTCAAGGCAATTTATCAGCCTTCACATTTTGGAAATTCGCGTGGTTTAAATGGCGTTGAATATATAGGCCTATTATATTCCAATCCGCATGGAAAATATTATAGCCCAACAATGCGCGCATAGTTTATTCTGTTAGATTTAGTAGCTTGTGTCCCCACAAATACACTATCATTCCAATATGAACCTAACAAAAAGATGCATTTCTATCACATCAATTTTCATGATTGCTATAGTTTCTTTACTTCCTTTTGCTAACAAAACTTTTCAATGAAGTCCTAAACTGATAACAGAATCGCAATTAAAATGATGAATGAAGACATTGGGCATTAAAAATGCATAGTCTTGAAGATGATGCTACAACAGTTTAGGGTAGCCCTCGAAGAAAATTATTCTGGTAATGTAATGTCATTGTGCAGGAAACTGTCCAGAAGTCACTTTGAAGGGTGATCATAGTTAACGGAACTACATTATGTGCATTATGAGGTATTGGAGTCATACGTTTCAAAATTATATCAATCTGATTAAACCTTGCAGTAAATCATAAATGACAAGAAAAAAACACAGATGCGGCCTTTTTACGTCAACTCCTTCATCGTCGAAGAGTTTGCACGATTTAGAGATCGTAGATTTGCTCCATCCATTTGGTACGAACAAAATAATAGAGGCAAATTATTGTCATGGTACAACGCTACTATAATATTCTAAAAGAAAAAGGAATAACAGGATTATTAAAGAGAACTCCCAAGTTTGCAACTTTTGTTTAGAGCATTGAAACAATTCACAATTCATTGAGAGATGACTACTATTATATTCTTACACATATGGGAAAAGAGGATAAACAGTAAGACTCATAAGTCTTTTCCCTGTAGAAGAACTCAACCATAATCTTAAAGTTAAGTATGTCGACTTACCTCTCTTTCTTCCTCTCTGAAAGGAGTATCAAACCTTTTCTCTTGCTTTGAGTATTGAAACCAAATGACAACAGTTCCCAATTGAGACATAACTACTAATATTCTTCCATGTGTGGACAAACGAGGATGAAAAAGGAAAGCTCACAAGTCTTTCTCCTAGTGGAGAATTCAACCTTATCTTTAAGCTAAGTATGTCGGCTTACCTCTCGCTCTTCCTCTCCGAAAGGAGTTTCAAACTTTTCTCTCGCTCTGAGCATTGAAACCATTGATTGAAGTAAGTTGCTATATACGACAGGTCTATACACCTTCGAGTCTTCTGCTGTGAAACCCTCTTCATGTATAATTCTGTGAAAAAGAAACAAAAGGAATTTGTATTGTGAAAGTCGATTTGGAAATAGATGCTATTTGATTAGCATTGGTAGAAAAGATCTATACCTAATTATCATGTGAGAACTTGTCCCCAATTGCTAATTATTTGTAATACTACCAAAATCGCGGTATTCTCGAGTGCTTTCACATTTCACAAAACGAAAGACATAACTAAGAAATACACTTTCTTTTATTACCTGAAACATTTGGATATATTCTTCCTATCTGTTAAAGTTTAATGCACACTCCAACCATTTAAGTTTTCATTCCAAATATTAACCGTAACTTTAATTGTTACATTCCATTCACAGCTTCTAATACACAATTGAAGCTGTGATCAAATTTGTATACAATGTAACACAAGACTAACTAGAGAAAATGAATTCCACTAGAATGTAATAAAACTCAGTGCTGCGAAACAAGAATATAGAAATACAAGTGTTTAAAAAATAGAACAGCATAATTTACCGGAAAACTGGACGGGAATGACTGGCGACACAAAGCGTGTTACCTAACCAGTAATATTGAATGCATACAAACTTTGAAATACAAAACATTAATCACTGTCGATTGACTGTAATCATATAGCTAGAACACGAGTGAGATTGTCTATGAATGATATAAAGATTTGACGTTGTATTCGTCTTTGCTTTCGTCACTGGTCACGATTAATCATGTCATATAGTAATGGAAAACAACTTAAAAACGTAAGATTAACGTTGAAAATATAATGAACATATAATTAGCAAGAGCACTGTATCATAAAACGGATATTGTTGTTTTTATGTACTTTTTCACTTGAATAACCCAGGATTTGTTCTCCTTCAAACGAACGCATTGTTTTTTAATTTATTTATGTGTGTCTCTTTGCCATCAATATTTTGTGTAATGATTGTCATAAATGTATTACTAATACCACATATTGATTTTGAAGAATATCATTATTAACACGAAATAATGAAATAGTTACATGACAATCTTATATTTTACCCCACGTTGGTTTTTTAAAGAAAATCATCATTAATATTATGAAATAATAGAATTTGTACATGACATTTTAGATTCAAGTAATAAGAGTTCTTATCGTACAAAAGTGATATTTGATGTATATCTTACAGTGGGTGGCATATCTATCTCCTGATTACCTCGAATGTTATAAATGATACAGATAGTTAAACGTGGGTTAAGATACGTTATCTTCTACGTCTTCATTTGTCATGCTTATCACATTTGTGAAATGTCCAGTGTCAAGGGTTTAACTAGAAGAGATATCATATCGACATTTTTATCCACAGTCTTCCCACATGGTTTTTGTCTTCAAGATGGAATACTTTTGCCCTTTGAAAGCGACCCAATACAGATGTACGAAGGGAAATTAAGCATTTAGCGAACGGAGACGCCTACACAATAGCCCTAAGTTTCATTTGTAAGAGAATGCGAAGGTAGAAACTCGTTGCTTATTGATCTCCTTACAGGAAGTAAATATCCGATTGAAATGTCATGTCATCTTCAGCCATATCCTTTTTTTCTCTCTGATTCAATTTTGACAACAGAAAACGCATCGATAGCGTTTACATCAATGCCTCCTACATTTGTAATATATTCTTTAGAAATATTTAAACACACATAGAATTACATACAAAACTAAAGTTTCTACAATTTTTTGACGAAAATAACGACTTTGTGATATAGGTATCTCAGATCAACATTTTAATTCCCCTTCTTAAACTCTCCAAGATGTTTTCTGGTTTTTAGTAGACTTAACTTTACGAAGCCTGCAATCACGATAATTAAAATGTGCCTTCAGATCTTAAATTGAAATGAAGACCCATCTTGATAACAAAACTGTTTTAATCTCCCTATCGCAGCTATAAAGAGCGATGATGTATACGTTTCTTTATCACAGCCAGACAACATGTGCACGAACCGTTTTACAACCCACTGTCTTAATGATTATGTCTTTCATCGATGTTTTTCACCATGTAAACCACGGGTGGCCAACCTTTTAAAGCTCGCGGGCCAAAGCTAACGATTGGCATAACTCGGCGGGCCATAGGTAGTCTTCTCCCCCCCCCCCCCCAAAAAAAATAATAATAAAAAAAAAATAAAAAAATAGAAGAACACTAAAGCAATACGTTTACACACCTGCAATTTTGCAAAAACAAGCAAGCAAACAACAAAATCAGTGAGAAAAAAATCCCATTGAACGCGGTGCATGTTAAGTGAAGAGACTTTCCAGTTTACAATTAAAATTCATGAGAAAATTCAATTAACGGCGGGAGAAAAGGGCTGTGACGGCGAGTGATGTTAATGTCCGGGGGGGAACTCAGATTTGATTTGGACGGGGGTGTGCCGCTCAAGCCTCGAAACCCCTACCCAATATCATTTTTCACGAAAAAAAAGACCCATTTTCCACAGTTTTCGGTTGTTTTTCGGCAAACGCCCGACAAATTTGAGGAAACGGACCCATTTTTAATGCTATTAATTTAATGATATACCCCCGTATGTCCTAATATGTGAGTACCCCCTCCCCCCGAATGTCGTTAATGTAATGTAATGAGAGGGAATTTGAGGAGCTTTGTATCAACCACGTAACGATTCAATATGTTGTGAATGAGGGAACAAATTATGGAAATAGAGATAGCGGTTTGTAAATGTTTTACCCTATTTCATCGCTGCTATGCGGGCCGCATTTCATTTATGAGCTATTTTTATTATCGTTTCTTCAATGCTTCGCGGGCCGCACCAGAAAAGCTCGCGGGCCGCGGGTTGGCCACCCGTGATGAAAACCATGCACATCTCTGCTATTCTCCTTGTCTATTATCAGAGTACCAATTCTATGCTCCTAGGTTTCCAAGGCCTTTTGAATGGATTCGATCGGTACCCAAGCTCTCTCACTGTCACAGCCTAGGATTTCTCTGTAGAAGGCATATGCGGGATAATTTCCAGAGAGTTTACGGGTTAAGGGAAGGCGCTTGGGGTCATTTAAGGACCACTTGATCCACCTGCCGCACGGTATGTTTGGTTGTCAGAGAAGGAAAGCCCTGTTAGGACCAACAATCATTTCACACCCTGCTACACACCGACCGGTCTTTCACGCCTTGCTACCCGGCCGGAGATTTCACCACAACACCCACACCAATCTTAAAGGCCAACTTATCTTGTATTTTAGTATTGGGTTACCAAAGATGGTAAAGACAAAACAATAAAACCTTTTTTCCTATATTCTCCATACCTTCGGGATACATGTACACAGGAGTTTTATAAATCTGGAATGAAATCTATTTAATGAGAAGTTATGTAAAGCAGAGCAATGTAATGGTTTATAATGTGCTACAACACCATTATAACAAATGTTTGAAACAAAATCATATGCGATGTTTACGATAGATCTCTAATCTGATGAACATGTACTGCGAATGTTATTTCGCTCCCGTTTCCACGGGAAAGTACCATTAACAGTTCAATCCAACGCAATCACGCCAACGCATGCATAAATGCCATTTTCTATATATCTTTTACAAATTTTAATAAAAACCAATAAGTGTATAGATTAAGTGACAAAAAAACTATCTAGAAAATTATTTTAAAAAACTGAAGACTCTCAGAACAGAAGTTGCGGAATTTATCCTGAAAACTCTTCGTGGGGAAGTTATTTTCCTAAAATAATAGTTACATTTCGTAACGTTGAATATGAGCACTAAAGGTGAGACTTTAAAAACATTGAATAACATGATATATTATATGTAGTGATGACTACGTATGAAATCATACAAGACAACAAGGTAGATAGTGGAAAATAGAAAAGTGCATTTAAAGTAAAAGACAGGGGAAGAAGAAGGAGAAGAAAAATAAATGGAGAACTACCGGGGCATAGACAACACATAGAGTGAGAGAACGAAAGGGTAATATAACATGTATTTACGTGTGTGTGCGTGTGTCTGAGAGAGAAAGAGAGGGACAGAGAGATTGAGAAGTAAATATAAATAATGAAACGGAGAATTGAAAGGCAGACTCGGGGGATTTAGCGGTAAACGTGAATCCAGAAAGGAAGTTAAAGACAGAAAATGGGAGAAAGAGAGAGAGAGAGAGATAGGAAAAGAGGTAAAGACAGATAGCGAGAGATAGGAAGAGAGAAAGAGAGAGAGAGCTGCATGTGGCCCGCGGCAACAAACCGTCGCTGTCATGAAGACTCAGTGCGTGGGTGTGTACGTCTCATGATGATGTGGGTGAGTGTGTGAGGGTGAGAAGGTGGGTGGTTCACACACATTGACGTTTATGAGTAATGCATAACTTAATAATGCCGACCAGCGTTCCGATATGCAAACCGCAAATTTACTTATCTCGCATCACCATCTTCATGGTCGGTTCGTTTGGTAGGCTGCTTGCTTGGCTAGCTGCTTGATTGGTTTTTACCAATGAACACATTAAGGAAAAAAGGCACGGAGAATGACTACATATCCTCACATTCACAACTTAATATTTTGTTGTTCAGGAATTACAAATGTATTTCTTTAACTCACAGGGATGAAAGTTATGGAATATCGCAATAAGTACAAATGTTCTAAATTAAGTTCCATAATGTAACCAGGTAATAACGACATTGTATCTATTAAAAGCATTTAAATAATTTTCATCAAACCCTGACCAAGGTATTTGTCACGTTTATCATGTTCATGAAAGCTCGTCTTTCAAAATGTAATATTCTTCTCGCAGATTTTGTTGCAGAAAAGTGGCTAAATGAATAGTGAGCTACTATAACCTACAACTCATTTTGCTATTCTTGACCCAGGTGTTGTAAGTGGGTACCCGTTCGGGATGCCCTGTACGCCCATAACGGTTCCTGAAGCCGGGATAATAACATTTGTAGCTTTCTGGAAGCAAAAAAGCGACGTTTAATCAGTTTGCCCTACACCTGAACATTATGATTAAAGCTTATATTTATCGTTAATATTCAATCATTATTGTATGGCATGGAAATGTTTCATTTAAAGGAATATAACCGATGATCAGCCTGGCAGTTTTCAAATACACTCTATTCGATTAAAAATCATTTCCTATATTGCAATGGTTTAACCATCCGACAAATCTTTCAAGAGGCTCCAACATAGTGCAATACAACTGTAATAAGGGTTTCGGATAATATCGAGCTATTGACCCATCCTGAAGACCAGCGACGATTTTTCACGCTTAATTTGACCTTGGAAAATATTTTCGTATCGATGTATATAGTATGGTGGCTACAAAGGGCAAACTGAAAATTATTTATAGTTTCCTCGACCGGTATGCTTAATGGCCATGCCTGCTGAATACGTGGTTCCGATCAATACAATTTTTGATAATCATTTGCTTTCAGAGTAGAACTAAATAGGGATTGCCTATTCATTCCACTTCTCCTTCCGATAAGGCTTTTAGGAGTAACAGTTATGGTGATTATGATTTCACCTATACTTATGTGTGTGCGTGGGGTTGTGTGTGGGCGTGTGTGCGCGCGTGATATACATAATTTATGCCAACATGCATTCATATGTTTATTTATACAGTAGTAGTCATGAAATGATACATTAATTTTTAGTTGTATTATTTTTATCGGTGCATTTAAACAAATCACACCCCCCCCCCCCACTCCCCCCAAAATAATCTTCCTTAGACTATATTCATACATTACATATCCTTTTTTGTTCTCACAACGACTGGCTGCAAGCCCCCCCCCCCCCCCCAAGGAGTGGAGAGAGTGCTCTAGAATTGTGCAGAATCGTAACGGAATCCAGTGACCGGGGTAATTATACTGTAAGCACCGGGTTGGTTACGTCGTAATTGATACAGCGCTAAGAATCAGTTAGTATTATTATCATTACTACTACTACCACCGCTATCAATATTATTGCCATAATATCTAACGACAGGAAAGTATTTACAATTTATGTTTATGTCATGTACATGATGTGCACATATGTTGTTCTTGCTGTCATATGTTAATAACATTGTCATGTGCATGATTGTGTTGGCTCAGTCAGTAGAGCGTCCGCCTCACAACCGGGAGGTCGTGGGTTCGAACCCATACCAAAAGACGTTAAAAGACGGGAGTTGCTGCTACCTTGTTTGACGTTCAACAATAAGGGATAGAGCAACGTCGATCTGGCGCTGCTCAGTGGCTGCTGGGCTCACGATCAATTGGGCAAACAAAAAATCCATTTTCGGTTAAACTTAATACAATTTGGAGTGGACTTTAAAAGATTAATATTATTATTATAGATTTAATAAAATCACAATCATAAACATGTGTAATTAAAAACCCCAAAATAAAATTAAATATTAATATTATTAAGATTGTCTTAAACCCGGTTTTAGCACTATATGTACATGATGCAGCGGTGGAGCTCACGGCGATCCATTCACCGAAGGTGATTCAAGGTTAATTATACTATATAACGTAATCATACAGGCTATACAACTCTAGCTGTGTCTTGAGTCGGTACATCATTTTACGATGATACTAGGACGCAGTTGTATAAAAAGCCGTGAAGTTGTGTCGTGACGTCATAAAGTACTTTCGCGATTCTTTGGAAGGCAGAGTAATTACGCGTTAAACCTGAATCTTTCGAAGAAGGCCTACGATAAACAAATTACCCAAAGGTTAATTTGTAATTGCATGTAGATATAGGTGCAATCATAATGGCACCTTCAAGATCGAATATTCTAAATTGTCTAGATGCACAGATGTCGTGGGCTTTGAAATCATTATGGTGTAGTTGGAAAACGGGCCCCACATCAACACACGAATGATAACTTCTTGGAAGAACGGAACCAGCTACACACGTTATCGATTAACAAGAATGGGGAAAGATCGTCCACAGTCCCCAGTCTCTCGCTCCCCAGCCCGGTATATGCTAAGCAAGTGATTATTCGATGCTGTTATTTGCGCTCATCTTTACGAGTTTTGTCATTGTATTAATAGATTAGGTTCTTACGTTACATTTAAGCCTACTTGAATTTGAATTCAAATCTAGAAAATTTACAAAGTACTGTGTACAATTTGCTAGTAAAGTTTGTGAAGACCTTTGCTGATGCAGCACTGAAATCACTCACTGAAATAGGGTGCAGGACACACAGAAATGGAACCCAAAAACACGTGTATATAGGGCCAAATTGTCGCACTATATCTCGTCAGATTTCGATATGTCGAATGTAAGGGCATTGTAAGAGAAATCAGTTGAAGGAGACAGTTCTATCTTCTTAGTAGGTCCGTGGTTCTACTGTGATTTTTTCAAAACTGACACCAAAGTAATAGGAACGCTCACAAATTAATCATTTTTCATCTTTACCAGAACTTTTTCTTTATGACTGGTCCAGTCATTTGCTTGGTCGTACCTACTCACTGCTAACCAGTCGCTGATAAACAGTCTAGGTGGAGATGAATAAACGAGTGGCTTAAAGATAAACTTGAGTTCTGGTAATGCGATTGCATTGTGAAAGAAAAGGTGTGGAATGGATCAGAAAATTTGATCATATAGCATGTAAGTAATGGTGTGTAATGCAAGGTTCTGGAGTCATCAAAATCATCATAAATTTGGCAGAGTCTTGGTAAAGTAACAATCACTTACACAGAAATATGTATATGGGACAACACACATGGTGTCGGGGCTAGTACTACCCTGATTTCCTTATCTTCCTATGCTCATTACTCAGCCAGTATACATTTTCTTCCTAAATTGTTTGGCACATGACATTTATTTGTAATCTTGAACATTCAGTGTAAGTTTCGTTAGATTCTGTGAGAATTCATTTTCTTTTTTTTACCAGAAGTTTATCTTTAACTTGACAAATCTGATTTCGACTAAAGCCTCGGAATGCGAACGAGGCGAAATAGTTTACGATCAGCAAAGCTTCGGTTCCGATGGAAGGTCACCGAAGAACATGCCTTGACCAAATTGGGTCGTTTCGTTTGACGAAGTTTTCCGAATGTTAAATCTCTCCTGAAAGTATATTCGTCCGATTTTGAGCGTAAGGCACACATACCTCATGGAGATGATAGTATTCTGAAGGTCCATTTTGAGAGAGAACAACAGAGTGAAGATAATAACAGTCTTCTTTATAGAAAGGCTAGAGCAAAGATTCCCTAAACCTGAGAAGGGACCTAGCTCCATATTGTGAGAGAACAAAGTACTCCATTTATTATTTTAAATATGGAAGGAATTCAGTGTACCACTGACTCTAGTGAAAGAAACAACTTGCAAGAGTTGTGGAATGGTTGATTTGATAGTATATAGATATTGTTAAAATGTTTAGGATAACAAAATACCAAAAACTTATTAAGAAGTTGTGGGACTGCAATTACACATTTCGTTAATTTTTCTTAATTGACTTCTATCCATAATATGAGACCATTTAAACACTAATCCTTTCGCAGGATATTGCGATAAACGTTTTCTCCTGGATGCATGGGAAAAACGGGGGGGGGGGGATCCACACCCATTTTCTTATGCACCTATATCTGAACTCAGTCTACAATTTCCTATGAAGAAGTTATTTAGGTTAACAAATGTCCGAATTAAATACAGGAGGTGCCAGAGGCAACAATCGACCTTACAATTAATCATATTCAGACCCGGAATTTCGATGACCACAACAAGTTAAGGTGTCCCAATTATTTATATTCTTAAATAAATTAGTTCAATTATGGTAATCGACATCGTCAATTTAAATGCTTGAATCTTTGCCTAAACTTCCATTCCGATCTTTAGATAGTTTTCCATTTATAGTTTAAAGGTACTATGTCCCTTTTGCAGCCAACCTCAAATTCTGTAGAACTTTGCATGAATTATGAATATGTCATGTATGTCCTACTATACTCATTAGAAAACAACGAGAATTTCAATTTAAATTATTGCATGGAGCCATATACACTAATGAGCATCTTCATAGATTTGGTTTTGTAGGTGATAATTTATGTTCGTTTTGTAAGCAGGAAATAGAAACATACAAACATTTATTTTTATCTTGCGGGAGCGTTCAAAGGATATGGCGGGCTTTAATACAACTTTTTGAGTTAGATGAAATTAAAGATTTAGAATGGCGAGATATATTTGTTGGGTTGGTAGGTAGTTCATATAGAATAAAAATGTGTAATACTATCATTTTCATGGTGAAGTATGTTACATTTTTGTCAAGATCGGGGGGGGGGGGGCGAGTACCAACTTTAGAAAAGATGGAAAACAAATATTTTTAAGTATAGGGATGAGGAAAAGAAAATAGCAATTAAAATGGGAAAGCTGGGATCACATTTCTTAAAGTGGGAGCAGCTTAAGATTAATTAAGATTGTTTTCTTCTTCTCCACCGTGAGCCTGTTAAAAGGGTAACTCTATTTTGCGGCCTGGATAACTTATTTAGTATATTTTTCTTGAGTTGAGAGTGTTAGCAGACATCCACTGAGTGAGTAGTGTGTGTGGGGGGTGGGTGGGTGAGTATGTTTGTGTGATGGAGGGGGCAGGGAGGGGGCAGGAAGGGAGCAGGATGCTTCCAGTAAAATTACCTCCAGATTTGTTTAAGTTTCTTTTTGTAATATATAAGTGAATAACATTTACAATTGACATATTATGTTTAGGTACTTATACGTTTACTTTGTTGCTTAGATATATTATACTGCAAATAAGTTTGTGTTTAATTATGTTTACGTAAAAGCATCAATATTGAACACGTTTATTTTATTCAATTGTATGTTATGGTTTGTATTACTCATTTGGAGAAATAAAACAAAATTGTTAAAATAAAAAAAAATGTCCTATCTGTGAAATTTAAACGTTAGCAGTGTCCTCATATTCAAATTATGCAAGGAAACCTGTTTACTTGCTAGACTTCACTGTCAGACACTATTGAGTGACTGACTGGCTTTTTTCTTCTTTGGTAATAACATACATGAAAAGAGTTGTAAAGGGTACCTGAGCATTTGTCTACATCAATAACCCACTTCTTGTGATGGCCAAGATTAAACTGATTGAATCTTTGCGCAGCATAAAACGTATGACCATTCGGTACTTGTCTGAAAATCAAGACTATTACTTTTGGGCTCTATAGCCCTAAAGTCAATTTGACAACTAATAGTCGTTATTTTCCCACTTGAAGACATTTTCAAGCCCCACCTTTTTTAGTAAAATTCTAAATTAGTATTATCTTTCAAATGCAGTTGGAATTTAACTTTTTCATTTTTTTGGCCTGCAAATGGGACATAGTACCTTTAAGAGTATAACATTGGCCCCGTCGTATAGAGAGGTGGGAGCGATCCAAATCAATCGCAGGTTTCCAATGCCCTATCTAATATATGTACATAAATGCGATTTATAGCAGCTCTTTATCTGACGGAGCTCTGGAACCGACAATTTTAATCTACAATTTCAAAAGGATATTTCTAAAGACAATACTGCGGGTGGATGAAATGGAATAATAACTTAACAAAGTGCACGCTTCCCAGATGAATTCCGAATATGTAATTGATTTTTAAGATTAGTAGCCCTACTCTTTTCCAAATGTACTCTTGTTTTGTATTCAATGATTTTCTTTGTTTTTGTCGAATCAATAATAATAATAATAATTAACCAAACCCGAATCGCGAGGTAAACACATTATAATGTTGCGCTCTGTGACATAAACTGAAATAAATCCATAACTTACTGTGGAAAGAAATTGATCATGTCGATTACAAAGCGAATCTGCTACTAGATTTGAAAAAGATTATGAGATTCACGTGGTCAGGTTCTACCTGAAATCAATCGTATCTCATATATTTCGAAAAGGATTATATAGTTTAATCAGTAAGTCTCTCGAAGCCAAGGATTATAAAAACATATCCGTAGACATCAAAGACATGATAAATGGCGGATTTATTCAACTCATATTATAGTGGATTAGACCATGAATGGTAACACACCTTGCTAGACTTGTGATAAAAATTATAAAAGATTTCATACGCTTGAGGCATGGGCTATAACATAAACCAAATGTTACATATACGCAAACGAATTATTCGGCAATTTTATACAAATGTGATAACAAAACCTATTATGTCAGAATATACAAGTTACATGTCAGAATAAAAGGTCCTGCAAACTAACACCTTACTATTAAACCTGTTTCGACGAAAATGCACTGCTTTCGCTAATTGAATAACTCCATTCAAAACACTTCTTGCTTGACGAGCGCGTAATAACGTAATACTAATGAAAGTGCAAAAACTTTGTCTAATACTTTAAGAAATTATACCTCTGGCCGTTTCTCAACAGATTAATAATCCTATAATGTCTAATAAAATTAGTAGGACTTGGGACAATTTCTTGTTCGACTTTCTTGTAAGTATTTTGACTATAACAAAAGTTAAAGATAAACTTTAGTACTGGTAATGCGATTGCATTGTGAAAGAAAAGGTGTGGAAAGGATCAGAAACAGTTGATCATGTAGCATGTAAGTATTGGTGTGCACTGCAAGGTTCTGGAGTCATCAAAATCATAATAAATTTGACCAAGTCTTGGTAAAGTAACAAGCACTGTACAAAGAAAGGTATATATGGGACAACACACATGGTGTCGGGGCGATTACTACCTTGATTTCCTTGTCTTTCTATGCTCATTACTCAGCCAGTATACATTTTCTTCCATAATTGTTTGGCACATGTCATTTATTTGTAATCTTGAACATTCAGTGTAAGTTTCGTTTGATTCTGTGAGAATTTTTTTTTTTTTTTTTTACCAGAACTGGAGTTTATCTTTAACTTCGTCAAAAGATAATTAAAATGTATTAATATAATGCTTGATTAAACAGCCTTACGGGCCTGGGACTTCAAACCATTGAGTATACGGGTCTGATAACTCCTTGGTCAGACCATTTTGTATTAGATAAGGTACAAGACGCGTCTCGAAATGACCCCCATCTAGCTTAACCCTCGTACTACTAGGAAACAGGAGGGTACGGACCTACATTCCTTCCCTGATTGCTTAACAAACTTAAATTGGATCCTCAATGAACACGCTCCTCCTTGGCACCTCTCCGTAGTAACATAAAAATGTGGGGGCGAGATCGGCTACCATATAGATGACTAACTGCAACCGACTCTGTTCGCTACCGTAGATGAACTACCGCATACGAAACTGTTCGCTAGTCTTGATCTGATGAAAAACTGTATACGAAACTTTTCACTTACAGACAGGTGCGCACGAGGCGTCTTTTCAGCAAAATGTGATATACAAAATTGATAGGATATAATAAAGAATCGCACTTTCTTTACAACTAGCAGATGAGCGCTGAACTCAAAAGGACGCTTTTAGAGTATAAATTGCGTTCACCCCATCATTTCATTGTAATGTAGTAGTTCGACTCACGCCACACTGCGACATGTTTTTGTAAACGCAGGATACAGACTTAAATTCCGATCTTGATTGCTTAAAGGGATATTTGAGTTCTTGTTTTAGACCGCAAATGCCTTCAAAGTGCATGGTTATTGCTCCTATCGTTATTTATGACATTTCTAGTGCCCTTTTAGGACCTAAAATGGCTATGAATTTTAGACACCACAATGTGTGAAATTTAGAGCAAATCAGATGAGATTGTATACTGCCGTACTGCTGGTTACGTGAATAGGCGGATTTCTTACTGTGTTCAGATGATGGACACAGTTCCTACAGTGTGGACAAACTATCTTTTGCAGGGAATATCTACTATTCCTGTTAAAAATAATAACAACATACTATTAATCTCCAAGTGTTGCAAAGGAGATGTGTAATAATGAATGTTGGTTACGTGAAAGAACTGTCCACACCGTGGTCAGTTTTCTACACTGTGGCCAAAACTACCATTTAGCAGGTTATCTACTATTTCTTCTTTACACACAAAGTGTTACAAAGGAGGTGGTTTCTAATAATGCCATCTTGGCGGTAACGTGAAAGAGTGTCTTTACCGTGTTCAGATTATGGGCACAGTTTTCCACACTTTGGCCAATCTCCCATTTGGCAAGGTATACTATTCCTAACCTACACACAAAGTGTTACAAAGGAGATGATTGTTCGTAATTGCGTCTTCGTGGTTACGTGAAAGAACTGTCCACATCGTGTCTAGATTATGGACAACATATACCATAGTGTGTTAAAACTACCGTTTGGCAGGGTTTTTACTATTCCTGATAGAAGGGGGGGGGGGAATCATTATTTTAGCAAAATAATTGCCCCAAAAGATGATTAATTATAATGCAATCCTTGTGGTTACGTGTAAAAACTATTCACACCGTGCTAAGATTACGGACACAATTTTTCACAATGTGGCAAAAAAATATTTGGCAGGGTATGTCCTATTCACGCTTCTTAGAAAATAACAGTATTGCACAAAGAGCGATGCGAAAGGGATGAATCCTTATAATGACATCGTGCTGTATACGTGAAAGCACTGTCTTCACCGTGTTCAGATTGTGGACACAGTTTTCCACACTTTGGGCAATCTTCCATTTGGCAAGGTATCTTCTATTTCTAAATTACACACAAAGCGTTACAAAGGACATGATGGCTAATTAGGTCATCCTGGTGGTTACGTGAACGAACTGTCTACACCGTGTTTAGTTTATGGACAGTTTCCACACTGTGGCCAAACTTCCGTTTGGCAGGGCATCTACCATTTTTACATTGCACATAAAGCGTTACAAAGAGATGGTTTTTAGTAATGCCATCTTGGTGGTAACGTGACAGATCTGTCTACACCGTGTTCAAATTATGGACACAGTTCTCCACATTATGGTAAAACTGCCACACATAAAAATCAGGATTACTAGTACACATGAAGCGTAGTAAAAAGATAATTTCGTAATACATCATGTTGATTATGTAAAAGCGTAATACTGTAGAAAAGACAAAATAATACTTACTTCATTTGTTTGACTATTGTACTTTTGCCAGACTCCCCAGCACCTGAAAGGTCAAAACAAAATGAAGAGTTCATTTAAAAGTTCATTCTATTTACATCTGAGGTCAAAGAGTATGCAAGATGTATTTTTATCACATTACATCAGATACATTTAGCGTACTACATTATTAACTTCAATTACATCGAGAGAGAAAAAGCGAAATGAAATGATTGTATACATCTTTATCAATTTGAGATACTTTCTGTCCTAACATGTCCTTTAAATTATTCAAGAAATGACAACAAGCAAAGCTGGAGAAAAAAAATGACAATCCAAATCACATTTACCTGTAAACATGAATATTTTGATATTCAACTGGCGGTACGTCATGTAGCTCCATTTTTGAATAACACATATAATAACCATACAAATATCGAAATTTACATTAATACAAATGCATGTGAACATTTTTAAATCAATTTCAGTAGCAAATTTGAATATTACAAAGCGTTTTTCTCTTTAATTACCAATTAAACATGTAGGGCAATCTCACTTACTCCCGCCGTCTGTATTTCTCGCCCTCTCTCTATCCTGATCCTATATTCCAATTTCCCAAGGAATCTCCCATACCCACCTCGTTACTTGGTTCCTTTCAATACAATGATAATCTTACCCATGATTAACTTATTATATGTATAATATTAACTTTCAATCAAACAAAATGACATTCATACCCCCTCCCTCCCATCTCCATGTTTTGGCCGTTATCAACTCTAAAAATATACATAGAATAAATAGCCCCTTCTCAACTGATCCTAATTTCTGATAATGAACCTAGCAACCATACCCCTCGATCGCAAGATCTCTACTCCCTATACATAATTATGTAAACATTCATTCCCATCTGACCTGATAACTATTTCCAATACAACCCACCACAAATACATAAATGGAATCTTGATTTCCTGTAGAACATAAACAAACTATTAAATAAAACACGCCAAACATCCTTATTCCCGATTTCCTTATTCCAATTTCCAGATAGTTGATACCCTGATCCAAATTTTCAATAAAGCATTCCACACATACGTACTCTACATCCAATATTTCCAATACAACCCACCACAAATACATAAATGGAATCTTGATTTCCTGTAGAACATAAACAAACTATTAAATAAAACACGCCAAACATCCTTATTCCCGATTTCCTTATTCCAATTTCCAGATAGTTGATACCCTGATCCAAATTTTCAATAAAGCATTCCACACATACGTACTCTACATCACTTGATCCGAATTTCCAATCATACATACCAAAATCATCTACACTAAAAAGACCCCACCCCTCCCCTCCCCAACACACACAAACTCACCACTTAGTCTTTATATATATATATATAAGGTATTCAGGAATAAAATGCTATATCCATTTGATGAAAATAAAAAACTCAGGGTTATTGATTGTGTACACGCCGTGTTCATTAGCCAGAGCACAGGTTGAAGGCTATGCTTCGTTATTCTCATCATGAGAGTAATTGAATAATGAAGGCATTTAGAGGGAAACATGGGGCACACACAGAACACTCGCTTGTATTCGCTGAGTGGATATTTAATTGTTTCAGTTACCATTCACTTTTGACTACACGTCGCAAGCTGCTACGAGCCGCCGAGCAGGTTGATATAAATCAATGCTCCAGCACAATGGATCAATTTTTCATAGAAGCATGGTTAATTTGGAATTATGTGCCGTTGAAGTTATCAACATGTTTCATTCAAAAGTGGTTGAGTGGAAATATAAAACGAAAGAACAGCATGAATTTGATTCATTTTGTTTTTGTTTGTTTGTGTCTTTTTACTGTTTTGAATCTTTTGTGGCTCAGAATGTTATCTTTTATTTTTAAAGAAACATATTTATTATTCTCTTGAATCACTATTAATTACAAATTGCTTACTTTAAACTATATCAAATATGAGGATTTCATTATCAATATTCTAAAGGGCAACGTTATATTAAAAACATCTTTGAATTAATAACAATATACTAGCAAAGGCAATGTCAGCTTTATTAGAATAGGGGTGGACAAATAATGTTAGAAAAGTTGATAGTACCCAAGAAAACCAACGAGCGCAGCCACTTTCTGTCTTAACCTGTATTCACGTCATACATAGTAAATGTATTCAAATAACTTTCTAAAGGGATTTTCTTCAATCATCATTTCCTTAAAAGTTTCTCGATTCGAACTATTTTTAAACGCTCATTCTGATGGCGAAAGCATACTCATTAGTATTGGAATATATTTACAAATCGTAAATTCCTTTTCTGCATTTCCTATTCGATATCTTGTTTTCTGGAACCCACCATTGGTGATCTATTTTAACGACACCGTACCCCATAAAAAGAATCCTAATTACGTTAAACTTTATTCCGTGGGATCGCATATCACTGTGTCCATATAGATGTTCGTTACACCAGAGCGTTTCTTTTTTCGAATAATGTATGCCAACGACTTTTAACAAATTAGATTAGATTGCTGATACAAAAATAGTTAATCGAGAAAGTTGGGAAATCTAAATGTAATCTAACAGGACATGTGTACAGAACTGCCATGTAGGTAATATTGGACTAAATACATTTAACTAACACTATCGTATGTCTCATGTTTCTGGTTGAATGTACAACACTGTATTGGTGATGACGATCATGATGATGATGGAATTAATAATGATAACGACACTGTTAATAATGATAATAATAACAATAATGATGATATTAACACTACTACTTATAATACTGAATAACAATAAATAATAACAACCCAGAAAATTTGATCGTATAAAAACGCCAGATGATTCTTTCCGTCAAACCATACCCCTCTTTCCTGATACACGACATTGGAAACTGAGAAGCCATTATTATCTCTCAGTCACGAGGTTTGTATCCACCGACTAATATAGCTATTCCCACCTGAATTCCCACCTGAATATAGGACTGATTAACAACATCCTCAATACAGGAACCGTCGTGAGTTCTAATGACGATTATCGGTAATTACTACTTGTATTTTTGTGTTATTCAGGAAGCACTTTTGTCTTTGTCCCTTAAAGAAACACATAATAAGATCATTACTGACAATATTGGTTACATGGTAACTATACAGGTATGTATAGAACCATCATCTTCATCAACTACATAATCTTTAACATCATCACTGTCGTATTTTCCTCATAATTTTAATCTTTCTAATACCTTTTCTTGTAAGACATTGTTGACCTTGACCTTATTTGATAAAGGGGGAGGGGATTATCAGA
Source organism: Strongylocentrotus droebachiensis (assembly GCA_035222895.1). NCBI lineage: Eukaryota > Metazoa > Echinodermata > Echinoidea > Camarodonta > Strongylocentrotidae > Strongylocentrotus > Strongylocentrotus droebachiensis. Next base: position 149,228 of record JAVYIG010004436.1, read on the forward strand.
GATTTTCCCCACGTACACTATTAACTGTACGTTAACATGTTAACAAGAATGAGTGTAACAACATTATTACAAAATTGAAGCATCGTGGTGGAGGACAAAATAATTGACTTGCGTTTAATTTCTATTCAGGGGCATCTGTAAATCTTCAAGAGGGGAGGGTAAAAAAGTACATAAAGTACGAAGAACATAATGAACCCGATATTATGGGGGGGGGGGGGGTATTAAACTACCCGCGCTCCGAAAATGACGCCATATCGATCTACATTTATCTTTTCAATGCACACTGGCATGAATTTTGCCTATAATTATCAACCTGCCTCAAAATTACAGTTTTATGTAGTGGACAATGATAACATAAAGAAATTTGGTACTTTCACAAATAATAAGACATTAACTAAAGAGTAATCGTAATACCCTCATAAATATTCTAACGAATCCATGTTGGAATATGTCATTGTAAGGTTCACGCATTACTATAGGTGATTTACAAGGCTATTATAACTCGAGGTTGATTTTGGAAAGTCTTTGCGATAGCATTAGTGTTTACTGTTTACACACAAGTATCTGTTTACACTCTACCGTGTGTCTCAAAAAAAACGTAACACTTTTGAAATGGTTGCCAAATTGAGCATATATAATTTTATGAAAAAATGTCTATATGTATGGAAAGCTAAAGGACCAACCTTTCATATGATATGAAAAAATTAAAAAAAAATCATGCTTCGATGGACAGTGTTCACTTAAGTTAGAGGTATGAAAATGGGCCTGCGCAGGATTTTTCCTTCCAATTTTGGACAGGTAAATTACTTGTAACTTACAAAATAAGGTCGATATGAGATATTCATGATCGATGGATCAAAAGGATATTTTGAATCAAAAGGATATTTTGAATACCTCGAATTCTGGTATTTTCAATGCATAATGAATGATGTACTTAGCTATTACATGTTTGGGTCATTCATAAAACCTGAATAAAATGTGATTGATGATCCACCAAACTTACGGAAGAAAACTGATAAAGAAAAGGCAAGGGGTAGGTGATGGGATGGGAAAAGGTTGTGGGGGGGAGGAGAGTGGGTTGCATAATGTCAATTATGATTTTGAATACGGTATTTCAATTTAACATTTTCCCATTCTTCCTTCATCCTGTTCACATCTACCAGATCAATGATACAATAAGATGGGAGTGGAAGTTGGTGTGTGTGTGTGTGTGTGTGTGTGGCAGGGGTGGTGTTTGGGGATTGATAAATGACAGAGAGAAAGGACTGGTATTCAAAACATCCTTTTAACTCTTAATCCATCGATCATGAATATCTCATATCAAACTTATTTTGTATGCTAAAAGTAACTTACCTGTCCAAAATTGGAAGGAAAAATCCTGCGCAGGCCCATTTTCATACCTCTAACTTAAGTGAACACTGTTCATCGAAGCATGATTTTTTTTTCAATTTTTTCATATCATATGAAAGGTTGGTCCTTTAGCTTTCCATACATATCAACATTTTTTCATAAAATTATATATGCTCAATTTGGCAACCATTTCAAAAGTGTTACGTTTTTTTTGAGACACACGGTATATGTAGCAAAGTGTGTAATTTTTTTTCTTCAGAATCAGGCTGTATTACATCTCCCTATGACCAGAGAGAAAATGTGCAATGCATTCATGTGTCCATGTTAGGTTAACTATACATCTATTTCTATGTACTGTCAGTAGTAAAAATTAACATACCCGCATCAAATTGTGGCCATAAAGTGGCTGTGAAAGTTATCCTTTCATATCATGGCCACATTGTGTTGACACTGTTATTAATACAATGTGTATAACACAGTGTTAAGCTGGGTCTACAGAGAAAGCCTCATTAATTTGTGGCCATGGCCGCGTATCATAAAGAGTTATGATTGATCTTAAGTGTGTTCAATACACGATGAGCCATCGGCTAACGTTCAATATTAACCTAACGATCTAACAAAGGCTTTATAATAGATGGCCAATACTAGATAGCATAGAATGCAATCAGTGTGGTATCTATATAATATTATATGAAAACACTGTGTCCACAGTGTGTAAAACTGTGCGATGAAGTGTGGCAACAGAAAAAAAATGACAGATTATAATCTGTCATTTTTTTCTGTTGCACACCATCATGATCATGATCATAGTATATGACTACGGTCGAGTTCATTTGAGACTCATGTAGTGGTGATTTGACCACACTGCGTTCATTCTATGTCTTCACTGCAGAAACAGAACAGTCACAGTGCCACACAATCGCAAAGAATTTCAAGAAATCAATGCAAGATCAATCTCAAGGGCATTTTGTTTTTACTACAAAAAAAATCAAACGGGTTATACGTTATGTCGTTGTTATTTTCGCATGTTTCAAAAGGGATGGACAATTACCTTACATTATATATATAATGTAATACACATCGCAGTGTGGTGTTCACTGTAGCCCCTCCAATGCAACGTTTACTTTACTCAAACTGTGTTCACGCCATGTTAACCAGTGTGGTACTCATTGAATACGCTGTGCTAAGAGACAATCACAGTGCATACATATTATCACAATGTTGACACAAAGTGGATTTGAAAGCCTATCACGTAGTGTTGATAATCATGCTCATATGAACACACTCTAGTCACATTGTTTTCGAAGTCTCACGGTGTTATAACCAGGGAGGTATAGATATATTAACAACGAAAAATCAGTGTGTAATCATGCAACTTTGACTGTGGGTGAATTTAGAACACATTTATGCAGTGTTAATAATATTACAACACTGTGTGTAGAATATTATTCACAGTGATACATACAATGGCAAGAGGAAAAATAAAGTGTGAGTGAAAGCTTTAAAGTGGACTTGGAACTCTTTCATGTAATTTTGACATTATCAGATGACCACATACACTGTTCACACTGTCACCATACTAAATTAATTAACCAGCGTGAGGTATGGTGAGTGGTGATAGAGAACACATTGTTCACATCGAGTTCACATTATGGTAACGCTATGTTAATGCTAAGCAGGTGTTGAATGTGTTCATGTAGTGTGGTCAAGATAACCACAGTGTGTTCATGTGTACATTTGCACATAAATGAATAAATATATATGTATGCTATACTGTATACATATACATACACACATAGTATGCACATAAATTGCAAGGACATTATACAAACATTAGGATTTGATAACTCTCTTAAAATGAGTAGATAGTGAATTAAAATAAACTATTACTACAATGTACTACTATTACAACTACAATTGAAATGAAATACTAATACTTCTACCACTAATGCTACTAATTGTAATTCTATTAATAATAACTAACTATTGCTTTCATTCAAAAAGATATTTCTATTTCCCCCGCCATGATAGACCATCTTTTTAAACTCAATACCACTAGTTCCTTTTTCATTCTGAAAGGTGTTTTTTCTTCTAATCGGAGAATTTGGTAATTGAGGGTAACTGGTAAAGGAAAGAAAAATAGCTTGATCTTACCTAATAAAAGAAGCTTGACATCCCTCGCGGCCTGAAGACCATCTTCCTTCAAATTTTTGTCAATCTGTTTACTCCTTTCCTGAGACTCTCTTTCTTCTGAACTCATGGCACACCCCATCTTCACCCCTCCTTCCAGGCCAACCGTGCCTTCAAGAAACCCAAACACGGCTTCACAAATCAACAGATTCTCCTAATCATGGAAAAAATGTACAAGAGAACAAAAAAGAGAAATAATCCTCGGAAAATGTGTGTTATATTAAATACGCTGATATTAGGGTCTTTCCTTTTTTTACCCCTTCTTTTTCTTTCGCATTCGGGCGTGCCGAGTTCGTATGACGTGTGTGTATATATATAAGATCCGTGCGTTATATGCAAGCCTATGCGGCTATACACACTCGTAGCAGTGAACGGAGTTTGGGCTGTGTACAAGCTAGCTAGCTCCCCTAGTGACGTCTACACACTCGCAATTACATCGGCCGTAGTAGTATGGTGGCCACTGACACACGATTTCTTACAACAATGGCGGCTATGTGTAGCGCCTGGATGCCGTATTGGGACAATCGCCTTTCACATGAGCATGGCATATGAGCGGTCTCTCGCTGTTGTCTCCGGTAGATGTAGAACTCCTAGTATGAAAGCTATCCAGCTGGAGCTCTGTTACTCCCTCTCCAAGTACATCCATACATTCCAAACGGGGCCCACTGATGCACAGACAGTAACCATGCTCCGAATTGACTCTAACTGGTGGTTTGGGCTGGCGCGACTGGGAGAAAATAAAATAATCAAAGCGAGAAAGCTGTGCGTGGCACTCCCATACACCGAGGTCGCTGAGCTAGCTACGGACGACGGTCATACACGCGACGCTACGCTTCAGCCTGGAGATTTCTCGTAAGTCTGCCCCAGATGTGCTGTACTGGTCAAAGGCGAACTAATGTCAAGCCGGAAAAATGCATCTTTGCTCTCAAATGTAACGCAGGTATTTTCCGCCACAAAGTCACTCCATGATACGATATGAGACTCCTTTTTACGCCATTTCACTCAAAAAGCAAAGAGATGGCATTACCTCAAGGGCTGTCCTATATATAGTTGGCAATCCAAACATTATCACAGAATTTCTCACCGACTTTGTTTCATGGATGCAGAAAAGATGCAGATTTCGAGGAAAAAGCACCCGAATCTATGATGACTATTGTTGGTAGTCTGCACTCCTTACAAATCGCTTTCAGCGGCTCAGTGCAAAGAGGCACACATAGAACTTCACTTCTGGAGCGATGGAGGCTTGAAGATGATCATGAACTGAAGAAAATCACTAGCTAAACCCCAACCAGAAGTGGTTGCTGGACCGCGATATATAGTCTGCTAGTGAACCTGCGAGTATCTCTGACTCTCTCTCTCGATCTCATACACGCTACCGCACTATCCTCACGGCTAGCTCGCTTTCGATCGCTCTCGCTTCCTCGCCGCACCAAACCCACTACACTCCCCTGCTCGTTCAGCGGTAAAGAATCTCATTACGGTGTGTTTCATATCATTCCCTCCAATTTCTCTTCCATGCGAGATAATCTTATGCAAATGGGCCAACCCGGCCAGAGACGCATGCGTGGTAGTCTCTCTCTCAGGCCAAAATTGTATGGAAGGGTACTATCTTCTTGACATTATAGTATGACACTTCACATGCTGAATGAGGACATGATGGTTAATTAAATGTTAAATCTACTTGCATGCTATTTAAACGTCTAAAGTTGATGTTTTTTTCAACAAAAAATAATCACTCGCCCTCTAAATAAAGCAGAAAATTTCGATTAAAACAAGCAGAGTTCCGAGGTCGTCAGGTGACATTGAAATCGAATTATTATTAAGCTGCGATGATAACAAGAATTAAATATGCCTACCACCAACATTTTGAAATACCAACAATACAGTATGGCAATGAACAGAGTTCCATCATCGCATCCGGTTTTCTCTTTCTTGCCAAAAATTGTAGGCCTATAAATCACGACTCCATTATGATTGTCTTTTTAAATATTTTTTATCAAAGCAAAGCAACTTGATTTTGAACTGCTCTAAGCCCAAGATGATGCGTGTGCGTAGCTAGCGTGTGGGATCATTTTACGGGGACTTATCGAAACAAGGCAAAGAGGGCGACATTTTGAGTAGGGGCAGATGACAGATACATTTCTATTCCCCCCACATCTCTGGTCTAATATCATCATCATCGACTAAAATCCCTAACCCCTCGTCGACTCATCAGCAGAGAAAACGGGAAGTGAAAACTTTCTACTTATTCTTTATAGATCCTCACCGCTCTTTCTACAGTACGTCTATCTCTGTATTGTTAACATTGTAAAAGTGCGTGTAGGTCCAGTAATGTGGTAGTAGAAGTCGTAGAATAATAGTCTTGAAAGTAGTAGTTAAGTTTTAGTTATAGTAGTAGTAGTGGTGGTGGTAGAAAGAGGAGTAGGAGGGGAGGAGTACCATGCATTTGTATTCGTCGTCATTACAATAGTAGCAACTGACAAAACACGCAAAACGGTTTAATATACACGCACACATACACTTATACATACAGGGTCTATAATAAACGTATTTTTGTCTCAATTCTATTGTATACAAATATAAATATGTATATAAAAAGAGATTTCAATCGAAAAATCGCCTTCATGAACGTTTGTTCAAAAGCTGGGTGAAGGTAATGACAAAGGGGGAAGGGCGCATAACCCCCCCCCCTCCCCTATACCCCTTCCCAATCTTCATGGTGCTGCATTGTATTCAAACCCTATTAATATGCCAATTTTGTAATTGGTCGATTTCCTATTTTATAATAGGAAGTCACTCAAATCCTACGGAAGTGCTTTCCATTTAAAAAAAGTGGGTTTACCAAGTGGGTCCTCTTTTTTTTTCTCTTTCGCATCTTAAAAAACAATACAAAAGACGGACTTTGATTGTGTTCGGATTAGCACGTATAGGCCTACAGTCATGTTAAGTATGAATAATAGCATAGGCCTTCAAAACGAGCCAATCACTTTCGGTTTCGCTTGAAACTTGATTACAGGCTATTTATTGAGGATATCGACTGCTTTATAGAAGGCCTTGAATGTAATTAATAACTGGCTTTATAAACAAGGAAACGATGATTAGAATTAAAATACAGACAAAGTGTCGGGTGGTTCATGTGAGACTATGATATTTCATATGCTGTAGAAGAGAAGTTCCCAGGAGTGAATAAATCAACTGCCTCGGTTTGGTCAAGCAGTCTCGTATTACTATGTTACTTATTACAAACAAAACGCGTACTTCCTTTTGAAATTAGATGTTATAATCAGATATTATACTTAATATTTTACTTAATTACACTTATACCAACTCCCTACCAGCAATTTAATTCTTCTAACTGGGTTTTTATAAAGACTTTTATATAATTGAAAATAAAGCAACCATGAAAGTTTGTAATTATAATACTCATGTCATGTTTCTAAGCGCTGTACCATTATGACTAGGCCCGTAGCCACGGGGGGGGGGGGGGGGGGGGGGGCATATGGAAACGTTGTATCATCCGCTCAATCTGACTTGCGTGCATAGAGCATTATTCCATGAAAAAGTGAAGTTTTCTAAAATGTGCGTTTCTTTCCAGCATTGGGGCGCCCGGAAGTCACTCGGGTAACATTTCATAAAGTATAATATAAAAATACCATATGCAAATTTTCTGTACTTTTGTCTGAAAAAATACATTTATCCAGCACAATGTCGTCTCTTTTTGCGTTGGAGAAGAGCAATTAGCGAGTTTCAATCACACTTTGGCCGCTCTCGCAAGCTCTCACTCGTTTCACTGTGGTCAAGCGACTTTGGGGCAAGCGGTTAATGAAAATAATAATCGTTAGCTTTCTTCTGGTAGTAAACTTGTTTTGATTGATTGCATAATTTTGTCGGAATAAAGGAAACAAAAATGCTTGACCAATAACTTATCAGCGTCTGAATTGACCTTTTGTCCTTGAAACCCCTGATGCAAGCGCACTAATGACGTCATCTTCGCAAAATCGGTGTCTTTTATCGTAAAATGCTACACTTTCACAATGTTTATACATCTTTTTTAATTATTAGTAAAATATAACATACTTTGTCTGATATCACTGAAGTATTGGGTTTTATTTAATGAGTAATTTTAGAATAAGAGCCATTTTACTGTTTTAATTTACTGGATCGTACCATGATAGTCGCAGGGTAGAAAGTTGCATTTTCCAACCGCGCCAAATTTAATTTACGTTCCGCCATTCTTTTGAATGGGTTCGTGTTGTTAAGAATCCACTGCTTTCTCCTCCAATAAACATCCACATGCGGAGTCAACTAAATTATTAAAATGTATGGATGCTTCCTTCCCAGGTGTTTGTGTTGTTGAAGCATTTCATTCACCTGCTATCATACTTTGTACTCCAATTGCCAGAACGCAAATTACATTTTGGTTTCAAAGTTTCATCGGAGTAGTTTATCAACTAAATTATTGAAATTTATGAATGCTTTTTTCCCAGGTGTTTGTAATGTTTATACATTTCATTCACCTGTTATTATTCTTTGTACTCCAATTGTTTGAATATAAAATGCATTTGGTTTTATAGTTTCATGCAATAAGTAAGTCAATAAAAGAGTATGTTCTGCACAATAAAAACAATGTGTGTCCCTATTGTACAATGTAATGTGTCACCTCGTTTTGTAATAGATAATTTACCCATTCACATAAAAGAACTACCTGCCCGATGAAGCCAGTGGCCCGTGACCCCTGAGCACTCAACACCGTGTGGGAGTCAGTTTGTGGTCAACTTCTTTTATGAGACAAATACAAGCAAACGTTTCCATACGTGCCCCCCCCCCCCCCAAAAAAAAAAAATCAAAGATCGGTTGAACTTTTTTAGACCCCTCCCCAGGACGTCTATTGATTACATGTATGTGCCCCCCCCCCCAAACATTAAACTCTGGCTACGGCCCTGATTATGACCCCGACTGTACTGAAATAATCGGAAATCGGAAAACGTAACTACATGTACACGTTTAATTTTGGCAGAAAAAAGGTTGCAAGGAATGGGCAAATTTGGAAATATACTATGTTTTCATTATTTAAATATAATCATAATTATCGTTGTTATTATTGAAATTATTATTGTTAACATTTATCGTTTTACATTGTAGTTATTTTTCGTTTTTATATGGGCCTAGTTCTGTAACTTTTATTTTGTGACAATGAAGACTGTATTCTTGACAAGTCAATTGCATTTGCTACTCCCTTACGTCCACTTCATCAGATTCAGTGTATGTATCTTTTTTTTCTTTCATTTGGACCATTTGCTCATTTTCTCTTCAATGTTTTCCTTCCTGCAAACATTGTATATCTACGGGATGTGTAATCAATGAAATTCAAATTTGAATTAAAAAAAATATATATCAACTATACTTAATTCATTAACATTTTTATAATTATACATGACCTTAAAGGTACTATGTCCCATTTGCAGGCCAAAAAAATGATAAAGTTAAATTCCAACTGCATTTGAAAAATAATACTAATTTGGAACTTCCCTAAAAAAGGTGGGGCTTGAAAATGTCTTCAAGTGGGAAAATAACGACTATTAGTTGTCAAATCGAATTTAGGGCTATAGAGCCCAAAAGTATTAGTCTTGATTTTCAGACAATTGTACTGAATGGTCATACGTTTTATGCTGAGCAAAGATTCAGTTATTGATTGGGTTATTGATGTAGACAAATGCTCATGTACCCTTACAACTCTTTTCATGTATGTTATTACCAAAGAAGAAAAAAATCCAGTCAGTCACTCAATAGTGTCTGACAGTGAAGTCTAGCAAGTAAACGGGTTTCCTTGCATAATTTGAATATGAGGACACTGCTAACGTTTAAATTTCACAGATAGGACATACATGACATATTCATAATTCCTGCAAAGTTCTACAGCATTTGAGGTTGGCTGCAAAAGGGACATAGTACCTTTAAAAGGATCATATAAGTACATTTTTTTCTGACGACATGGCCAAAGTACTCAGTCATATTCTAATATCATTAACCTGATTATTACAAGCTACAAAACAAGGTTCCTTATTCCTAACGAATTCTTTATCGGCAGATGTAATTAATGTAGTCTTTAATATGTCTAGTCACTTTCTTTGTGGGATACTCTAGATTTACCCTCATAACATTTCCTTCAACTTTTAAGATAAGCGCTATAGCATAATAACAGACAAAGTATGAGATAATATTGCAGATTTTCATTTCATGAACATTATTTTCTATTTGTATGTTATCTCCTGCACGACCCAGAGTTTCCTCTCCCCGGATATCTTACGCCCAAATATGGAAATAAAAACTTGGGCTTGGGCTTCCGCAGTTGCTCTCTCGAATGATATCAGTTGATCATATCTCACGATTGTCTTCAAAGACCGGCACATTGAAGGGGGCATGTGCCCCCTCCCCTCCCTCTCAATTAAAACTCAAGTGACATACATATATCTTAAAGTACACATCTGCGAGAACGCCCCTCCCCTCCTGTTTCAGGTGATGATCTTTGTTTCTTGTTCTCTTCAATTTTCTTCTTCTTTTCCCTTTTGTGCCCCCTCTTTGACAAAATCCTAGTCTGCTCCTTTTTGTCATGACATGATAAATGACATGATGCAAAAGCCAGCTGTGACAAGAAACTAGAAAAAACTTTATATACCACTCTCTGGTGTTTGTATTAATGATTGTTATCGTCACAAAGGTTAGGATGAATCATATATCATATTTCCAGTTTCAAGTTTCTAGTTATATATGATGGTCATAAAGATAGACATTTCATTTTCTTCAGCAGGGCATGGTTACATATCGTGTTTCTTCATTCAATGGCTAATTCATTTTCTAACCATGCAATGCAATTTCATATGAAAATCAGTCGCAAACTGAATAAGAGCTGATAGTTAAATTAAATGGGGAGGCCTATATATAAAGAGATGGAATACAGTGGTAAAATACACATGGTACTCTTGTAGGCAGCCATGAACCAATTACAAGTTCGGTTGACTTCCATAAAATGTTTTCTTCGAGAAAATGTTATAAATAATGGTTTCAATGCCATTCACCCCATTCTATTGTTCGGTTACCCGTCACCTGATATAAAAATATACACATGTCGTTGTGGAAGAATAAATGGATAAATAATATACAACCCCGCAATACAATAATGAATAACACAATTCTGGAGAGACGTCCTAATACAAAATATATCATTATTACCGAAGAAGTCACGAGGATAGGAGCACTAGAACCTGCAAATTATTATAACGTGTTGATTTAAATTTGAGGCTTCTTTATTGAAAAAAACATGTAGAGTTATAATGCCCATTCACTCCTGAACTCACAAAATGAATGCTCTAGAGTGCAGGGCAAAGTCCGGACCGCCTCCTCGTCCGGACCCGGTCGGGTCGGGGGTAGAATCCACCCGGCTGCCTATATCTTTTGATACCAAATTTATACATTTTGACCAAAGGATAAACCTGGTACAGCTTAGCGTCAAAAATCAATTTCCCTTAGATCAGATAACGACCAAAAAATGTAAAACAAGCCTTATACTTTCGGAACTTTCTTCATTATACAAGTACCATTAAGATTAATGTACGTACGTTAGTAGTAGATTGTCTGGGGGGGGGGGGGCTGATATACCCTACATGCATACCAGAACTTCCACTTTCGACTGTCTTAACTCTTGAATTAAGGTTCGTGTAAAGGGAAGCATGTATAATATCACATTATTCACATACATTATGTAAATACGAATATAATTAATTAAGTAAACTATATTTAAAGTTAATGATTGTGGATGGTGCAATGATGAAAGCTCACAAGAAATAAGACGACGTCTCGCCATGGCTAGATCATCTGCTATAAATAAGCCTTACTGCCATCTGGAAAGACAGGGGGATCTCAAGAAACACCAAGATTCATATGCTGAATGCTTTGGTCTTTCCAATCGCTACATAATGGTTCATGCAGAGAAATGGGCTCTTGGAGCAGGAGATAGAGAAGAAAATCAACGCTTTCGAAATGTGGTGTTGGAGGAGGATGTTGAGGATATCCTGGAAGGCTCATAAATCGAAAACAATGATTTTGTCAAGAACCAAATTGGAGCGAAGGTCATCTTATGCCATAAGAAAGATAAGAACAAGTTGCAGTATTTTGGACACATTCATGTATAAAGTCATGTTGAGGGTCAATGAAAACGTTTTGGGCCAAAAGTTCGATGGGCTGACGGAAGAAAGATATTACTGGCATGAACATCTGCACAGCTAATCGCTATGCCCAGGATAGAAATAGTTGGAACGTCATCATCAATAGGGTCACAAAGGGTCAGTCATGACTCGTAGGACGACGACGACGACGAAACTAAATTTGCACAATATTTCGGACCGGTTAGCATTCATGGAACTCACTTTTGGACCGTCGAGGAATTTTCTATACCAGTTTACCACCCTTCTACCAGGGATTTTCCAAAGTGTTTCTTGGTTACCGTTTTTTTGTGGGTAGGCAAATGCCCTTTTATAACCATCATGACCATCGCCAATATTGATTTGGTCCGAAACAACGTTGATAATAAGTTTGGACTATACAGGAACATAAATACATAAAGATGGGTTTACTGAGTAGGGTTTCGATTATTAGAATTGACGAAAAGACGAGGTTAAAGTTGTCATAGAGTCAGTGATTAACCATACATAACATAGTTATATGACGTCGAATTTATGGTCAGGATCTGGTAAAGATTAGAGACTCAAAAGCTAGTTGGCCATGTTGACAAAGCCGTAGAATTGGGCCCGTCGACTGATGATCACCGTGTATAAATGATAAGACTTCAAACATGGATAATAAATTTGACCTCTGGTGCGTAAAGTCCAAACTTATTATCAACGTTGTTTCTGGCAAAATCAATATTGGCCATGGTCATGATGGTTATAAAAGGGCATTTGCCTTCCCCCAACAAATGATAATCAAGAAACACTTTGGACAATTCCTGGCAATAGAAATGCGATATACTGATATTGATGAACGCTTCGTTTTGTTTGGATTTCCAAACACCTCTTTTTAAATTTATAACAGGTCGCACACACAGCCCCTTCAATGGTGGTGTAACTATCATAGTGTATATATTGAGACAGCTATACCATCCTTCTTGTTACACTTGTGTACCAAGCATAAGGGGGTACGCCCCCCGGCCCCCTTTGAAGGCCAACACGATCCAATATATGAACATATTCATATACAAGGGCAATGTAATTATATACCACATATCCCATAGAAATGACGTAATAGGTTATTGGTGTTTTCTGGCATTTCAAAAGGT
>JAVYIG010004437.1:0-35171 GCA_035222895.1 Strongylocentrotus droebachiensis
GTTGCTAAAGCAGGTTTGACTATATATATGTTATTTTCAGCTTTACAAAATGTTTGTCCCTTTACTGAATTACAAAAGTTGAGAATGGATATAATCAAACAGACCATGCACTATTTTCGAGGCAACGGTTTGGTTTTCTCTCAGGCGACAAGAAAAGTTACTATTTTCTATGTAATAGGCTACGCCCGGCCCCCCCACTCAGAGGTCGGAATGACCGCATGCGTGTTGCCAAAATGTCCGGTAAAGGGGTACTTTTCGTGCGACAAAGTCCGGCCCGAGAATTATTGTAAAAAAAGGGGTGTATTTGACTTTTCACCCGGAGATTTCTTTAAGAAGGGGGTGTTTTTCTTTTTTTCTCTTATCTCTTTGGATTCCTGAGAAATTATTCCGAATTTAGGGGGGTACATTGAGCATTTTTCCTGATTTAGGGGGGTCTCCAAGGCAGGAAAAGCCCGCGAAAAGCCCGCGAAAGGGGGGTTCGGAAATGTTGGCAGTCCTCAGATAGGGGGTGCTTTCAAAAATAGGGTACGAGCATATACGTACCCTAAATAACACTGAGTGGGGGGGGGGCGGGAGGCTACGCCCCTCACAAAATGGCAGTCACCACAGCGAGCTCATAATTTCAACCGTAGCCTCTCAGTGCATGTACAATCTACAATACAATTATGGTACATGTATATGTAAACATTAATTAGACCACCATGCGTGTTTTTCAGTTTTTGTACTCACCTGTTATGGTCAGGCAGAATCCAAGAGCGATTACAGATGTCAGATGACCGGCAATGATGATTCCTAACGATGATATGATAGCTCCAATAACCGCCATCACTCTAGGTGATATATGACCGCTCTTTAGTATGTAAGCTATGGGGAGACCTGTGAGATAATTAAAAGGAATATATTTCGTAACATTCACACAAAAATATAAAGAAAGATGAAAATCATTCATCTCCTCTCACGTCGACCCTGTTGACAAACTATGATTGGAATTATTACCCATTGCCTCACAATTTCACTCACTTGATAAAGACATCATGGACGTAGGCATGCTGCACACAAGGCCTAAAGATGAAGCATTCGTTGAGAACACACACATCATGGTAGAGATCAAGATTCCAAACGACTTTGTCATCGCAACTTCAACGAACTGGATGATGAATTTGCTCAGGACGATGACGTACTTCCATTTATCTTGTGAATTTCGCGTGCCTTCCATTTTTTTAACCATGATCTTCCACTGAGACACTTCCAAGTTTTCCTGAATGTACCGTAAAAAGTACAGAGTCTATTTAAGCTCAAAGTTTGCTTGGAAGCATCTTCACTGAAATTTCTTTCATGATTCTAATCCCCTCATGACACTGTGTTCGTGTTGAGTTGTATAGGCAGTGAATGTGACAGACAAGATTTTGGCTAGTTGAATGGATGTGTTTTGCGGCAATTTAGGTACTAGTTACAGCAGGCGCGGATTCAGGACTTCTTAGGGGTGGGGGCCCAAATTCGAATTCAATTTTTAAATTTAGTGTGCTGAAATATGAAAATCGTGCCGACCAATATTTCGCTCAGTGGGGGGGGGGGGGGGGGGGGGTAGTGAGCACTAACTTTTTTTGGGGGGCCCTCGAAAATTTGAAAAATTGCACCCCCTCCCCTTGAGCGCCAGGGGGGGGGGGGGTCCATCTCCAAAAAAAGGTAAAATTAACGTTAAAAAATGTAAAAATGCCCCCCGGCCCCCCCCCCCCCTGGATCCGCCACTGAGTTATAGGCCTGTGTATTTAGACGACAAAAGACCTGATGCATGGCTGATCTTCAACGAAACGGAGTTAAGTCTTTTGGCAGCCAGTGAAAACGAACTCATTTGATCAAATTATTGAAATGCAAGCATTTTTTAAAACAAACAAAACTTTGTTATTCCTGTCTCTTTTTTCCTGATTGAGATGTCATAATGAAAGTGCAGAAATTGAACTTTCTAGAAATGTGATTTTCTCTTTGAAATTCAGATACCGCCCGCAAAATGACTTTTTGGTTTCCTCTCTTCAAATTGCTTTTAATCACTCATGCGTGAAAAATGCATCATATGAGTTGCATCAAAATGAAAGAGGAGGATCTAAGCTTTCCAAATATGTGTCATTTATTAATTATAATTGTGATTAAGTTATGATAAAACATCGATGATTCCCGGTTTCGTTTTTTCTGGGACGCACTGTATATAAAGACAGATATTTTATTTTACATTTCTAGATGAAAGCTATCGTACACAGTCGTTTATAAAATAATGTCGTCTGTTTAAATTGTTTATTTCAGAGAAGCAAAGCTCTAGACTCTGAGAGAGATTGTAATTAGTTTGGAAATTGTTAGGATTTACATCGTTATAGCTAGATCGTGTCTATGTTGGTACATGATCGGCTATTTTGTTTCGATTTAATTCTTTTTAGGGACGAGCTGGGCTTGTATTCATAACCCTACTCTTCATCAACGCTCGCAGTCAATATAAACTCAGGAAGAGGTTGTAGGCCTACTCATGACCTCTTTATCTGGACTTTAACCAAAAAGTTTACTTTTTGTATCCAAAGACCAGTCCAGTGTAGGTAGATTACTTTATTTTATATAATACCCGAAGGATGACCTAGTCATTGCTGGAACTTGGAATAATTTACTGATTCATAACGATATACTGTTTTTTTATAAAACATCAGTTCTGTCACATCTGGCCACTGAAGAGAGTGTGGTATTAACCTGTTTTTCATCGCCCTTCGCCTGCCGGAGGAAGAGTTTTTTTTAGGCCGTTTTGGGGGTGTTTTCACATTGCAATGACATTTAATCTACTATAATTTCATATTGAAACCAAATAATTTGGACTTTTAGATCTGCACGACGAGAACGTGGACTGCAACGTGTGACATACTTTTAAGGCAATGTGACGTCCTTTTAAGTGCCCGGCAGTGCCTTACAAGGACGTCACATTGCCTTAAAAGGATGTCACACCTAGCATCTAAAAGTCCCTATTATTGAGTAGATGGCTCTTAATCAAATTTGTGTACGCTGTATTTTTACTGTTGAAGTCGCCTGATTATTTTCCTGTGATACATATTGATTTCAGCAGAATCTAACTTATTGTTAGACTGGTAATTTACACTATGATCTGACAACATGTTTATAACATAATCCGAATGGGATGTACAACGAGGATGTGATGAAATTCTCCTCGAGTTTATTTCTTCGAAGCCTTTGCTGTCGTGTTATGGGCAAATGAAACGGGTCGTTGTCTTGCTTGAAATCAATCATGTAGCGATCTTCAAAATTATTACAGTATTACCTGATCATAAGAAGAATTTTTTTAATAATTTTTTTAAATTTCAGTTCACTACGGTTACACACTTCAACCGGAGGTTGTTCTTCAGAGTGTCCGTAGAACACGATAAAACATAATATACAACAACATCAACTGATGGCTTTCATGTAATCGGTTGGCATTAAAATACAAAGAAATGTGAAACAATGCTAATCGGATCTATAAAAAAAAGAATTCGTGGAAAAATCTACATCTTTTTATTGATAACATATAATTGAATCAGGTTACCATGTGTAAAAACCTTGAGGTATACTAGTTCCATTGGTATACATTGCTAACTCGTTAGATTGGGAAAAACATGTGGAAAAATACTCCCGGACAACTACCCCCGAGGATAGTGTGCAGGGGGGTATTTGTCCTAGATGATGGTTGTCGTAGGGGGTAGTTGTCTGGGGGTAGTTGTCCTACGGGGTAGGGTCTGGGGGTTAGTTGTCCGGGGGTAGTTGTCCGGGGGTAGTTGTCCTGGGGGTAGTCGTCCTAGAGGGTGGTTGCCCTAGGGGGTAGTTGTCCCACGGGGTAGTTGACTGGGGGTGGGTGTCCTAAAACCATTTTATCATAGTCTCATAAGCATGATGATATCCACTTTGTATCATTGCATTTTAAAGGAGATTGAAGAGAAAGCTAATTAAGAGTCATGACGTTAGCACATAATCCATCAGCAACTTTAATTTAGTCGCTGTATTTATGACCATGAACAATTGGTTAATTTTATGAATGTTATGATTATCATGCATTTGTGGTACTGTGATCGTTCTGATAGCAATTACTATTGTTTTCTCTTTACGTTGAGCCGTCATATCGTAAATTAACATAATTATGTTTGTTGGCCAGATATCAACATACTATTTTATTTGCTTGATCCTGATTGTGTAATTATCATGCCATGTATCTAAAACCAAAACAAGAAAAGCAAGATACAAACAAACAAAAAGAAATGTCAGACAGTGGGACGGGAAGAAAGAATCGTCCCCTTAAACTTGCTTAATTATCAAACAAATTGAGATATTATATATATATATACGAATATTGCATTGATTGTACTTCATCAGGCGAAGAAAATGCCATTCTAGCACAAAGATCTCAGTTTTGGACGAATATTCCAGCGTTGTCATCCGACCCATGCTCCTGTTATATTTTTGTGCCTTTTTTTAGGGGTATAGGGTTAAGGTTATAATTGGGTTTTAGGAAATGTTTATAGGTTCAACGGCTATATTTAGAACATTGTGGAAGGTCCGTAATCTACCTTTTATTTTGTTCCATTTTAATAAATTTGAATTGAATTGAATCTACCACACTCACTCCCCTCCTGCGACTAGCATTTACAACAAAAAAATACCTAGGTCCTCATCAATTTAATTTGAAATTGACACTGAACACTAAACAAAGAAAATCAATTAACCACTATAGGGTAATTGTCCTATGAGGGTATAGTTGTCCAGGTTGTCCGGGGTGTAATCGTCCGATAAAGGTAATTGTTATGGTTTTCCAGGGGGGTAATTGTCCGGATACGGGAAATGACATTTGGATGGTACCAAGACTTCCTTAGCTTCCTGAATATCAAGATTGGCAAACAAACACGAACAGACTTTGCCCTCCTATGCCATTGTTTTTTGTGTATATCTCTTTCGGCAAAATCTCACGCACCCTATTATTAACAATCAGTGCTTAGTTATAGCATTCGAATGATATCCTCTAGATTAAAAACAACTGAGCTTCTAACTAGCATCTGAATCCATTCTTGAAAAATATGGCGCTCCTGAAAAGGAATTTCTTCATCGTAATAACCATCACTGTCAACTTCTTGATTGGTTTCGGCGTGGTGACCGTCCAGGGACTTAGCGTCGAAAGAGAGGACGAAGTCGACAATGCATATAGTGATGACGATACCCTGAATGTGTATGTGATACCCCATAGTCACATGGACGTTGGATGGGTTTACACAGTCCAGGTATGTCTATTACTGCTCATTTGAAAAACTTGTGCTTTGTTTGTTTGATTGTTTTTTATTTTTTGTTTTAGTCAAAAAATCAAGTCATATGCTTCTTGTCATAAATATTGATAGATCGTACTAACTTGAATTATTTGTTGGCTACATTGTACCTAATGTAAATAAACAAAATCGATGATTTTAAACTAAATGTAGTTGTAAACATATTTATCATATGGGAACTTGGGAGCAAAATAAAAGTCCCAGTTTGTTCACGGTAATAATGTTTACGTGGGAATCGTGAAAGAGGACAGATTGATTTTTTTAAAAACCTTCTTATACCTGATTAACATATCTAGATTTTGTTTCTTGAATCGCCAATGTTAACTTGCATTCTTACAAAGTGTTCTTCTCCCCTACTCTTTCTCTCTACTCTCTCTCTCTCTCTCTTTCTTCGCCCCTTGATACCAAAGAAAACCTATAAGTTTTAAACAATAAATTGGCGCATAACCTTTCTGCCATTATAGAATACTTGAATGAGATATTTTCCACAGCAACACAGTCGGAGATGATTATCTTCTTGAGTGATTTGCAGATGTACATTCATCTGGAGAATAAAAATTGCATTCTTACAAAGTATTCTTCTCCCCTACTCTTTCTCTCTACCTCTCTCTCTCTTTCTATCCCTTCATACTAAAGAAAACATATAAGTTTTAAACAATAAATTGGCGCATAACCTTTCTGTCATTATAGAATACTTAAATGAAATATTTTCCACAGCAACACAGTCGGAAATGATTATCTTCTTGAGTGATTTGCAGATGTGCATTCATCTGGAGAAGAAAAATTGCATTCTTACAAAGTATTCTTCTCCCCTATTCTTTCTCTCTACCTCTCTCTCTCTCTCTCTCTCTTTCTCCCCCTTCATACTAAAGAAAACCTATAAGTTTTAAACAATAAATTGGCGCATAACCTTTCTGCCAATATAGATACCTGAATGATATATTTTACACAGCAACACAGTCGGAGATGATTAATCTTATTGAGTGGTTTGCAGATGTGCATTCATCTGGAGAAGAATAATTGCATTCTTACTAAGTCTTCTTTTCCCCAACTCTTTCTCTCTACCCCTTTCTTTCTCTTTCTCCCCCCTCCTTTCATTCTAAAGAAAACCTATAAGTTTTAAACAATAAATTGGCGAATAACCTTTCTGCCATTATAGATACCTGAATGATATATTTTACACAGCAACACAGTCGGAATGATTAAACTTCTTGAGTGATTTGCAGATGTGCATTCATCTGGAGAAGAAAAATTGCATTCTTACAAAGTATTCTTCTCCCCTACTCTTTCTCTCTACCTCTTTCTCTCTCTTTCTTCCCCCTCCCTTCATACTAAGGAAAACATATAAGTTTTAAAAAATAAATTGGCGCATAACCCCTTCTGCCATTAGAATACTTGAATGAGATATTTTCCACAGCAACACAGTCGGAAATGATTAAACTTCTTGAGTGATTTGCAGATGTGCATTCATCTGGAGAAGAAAAATTGTACTCTTACAAAGTATTCTTCTCCCCAACTCTTTCTCTCTACCCCTTTCTCTCTCTTTCTCCCCCCTCCTTTCATTCTAAAGAAAACCTATAAGTTTTAAACAATAAATTGGCGAATAACCTTTCTGCCATTATAGATACCTGAATGATATATTTTACACAGCAACACAGTCGGAATGATTAAACTTCTTGAGTGATTTGCAGATGTGCATTCATCTGGAGAAGAAAAATTGCATTCTTACAAAGTATTCTTCTCCCCTACTCTTTCTCTCTACCTCTTTCTCTCTCTTTCTTCCCCCTCCCTTCATACTAAGGAAAACAAATAAGTTTTAAAAAATAAATTGGCGCATAACCCCTTCTGCCATTAGAATACTTGAATGAGATATTTCCCACAGCAACACAGTCGGAAATGATTAAACTTCTTGAGTGATTTGCAGATGTGCATTCATCTGGAGAAGAAAAATTGTACTCTTACAAAGTATTCTTCTCCCCAACTCTTTCTCTCTACCCCTTTCTCTCTCTTTCTCCCCCCTCCCTTCATACTAAAGAAAACCTATACGTTTTAAACAATAAATTGGCGAATAACCTTTCTGCCATTATAGAATACCTGAATGAGATATTTTCCACAGCAACACAGTCGGAAATGATTAAACTTTTTGAGTGATTTGCAGATTTGCATTCATCTGGAGAAGAAAAATTGCATTCTTACAAAGTATTCTTCTCCCCTACTCTTTCTCTCTCTTTCTCCCCCTCCCTTCATACTAAAGAAAACCTATAAGTTTAAACAATAAATTATTGGCGTATAACCTTTCTGCCATTAAAGAATACTTGAATGAGATATTTTCCACAGCAACACAGTCGGTGATGATTAAACTTCTTGAGTGATTTGCATTCATCTGGAGAAGAAAAAAAGATCGATCTTTCATTTTCTAGTTTTCAAACTGTCAATGTATCGCTTTTACTCCACTAAAATCGTTTGCAGGAGAGTATGCACGCTTATGCCGCCAATGTCTACACCACAGTGATAGCTGAACTTGGTCGCAACCCTGCCCGCCGATTTATTGCTGTCGAACAGGAGTTCTTCAGGCTCTGGTGGGATGGGGTAGCCACAGAAAAACAAAAGGTAGCCCCCCCCCCAAACAAAAAAACAAAAAAAAATAATAATAATAATAATAATAGTCCGTCCTCGTATAGCACATAATACTTATTCTCTATGCCCTACCAAAGAGCTTCGGAAATTATTACCCTAGCTTTAGCTCCGGCTACTAATATCGGCGCATATATTTCAAGGAATGATCCTACTACTTTCCAATTTACCTCCCATGGGTTGAGTGTGGCAAATGTAGATCAATGTCTTGCTACATGTATCCTTTGGGAGTTTTTCAGAATTAAGATAAATATTAGAATGTGTTTTAACCTATCAACGAAACAAATAAAATAAAAACGAGATTTTAAAGTTATGTGATGCATACTTCTACGGTGATTCGTCGCAAAAGTCTAATTTTCCTTCTTTTCAGAGTCAAACTCGAAAGTTTGTTTCAAATGGACAGTTGGAGTTTATCATCGGTGGTCAAGTGATGCATGATGAAGCAGTTACTGAACTTAGCGCCATTATACAACAAATGACAGGTATAACCTCCTTTTCTAAATAGTATTGTATTATATCAATGAAAGTATGATCTGCCATTACATTATAACAACATTCATGAGTCGACAAAATAATTCAGAATATCCCTAGTGATATTTCACCAAGCCCATAGACCCGAAGAGAATTCAGAATGTGTCGATCGGTTTCACTATTGACATCACATTCCACATACAATGATAATACTCGACAATGTTATACTCAAAGAAAGAGGCTTAGCTAAAAAGATCAACACTCTTTAAAAAGCCAATCATCTAAATCTAATTACACCTTTTGAGACATAGGTTGATGAAACAATTCATTTCGATTATTTTAAACATCAATGGCTTTCCAATAGATGAAAAAGGCAGAAGTGTTCTTAGTGAAGGAGTTGGATATCATAGTAAATATTATGAGGTATAACGAAGAAATGATCATGACTTGACGGAATTGAATATTGTGGTTGGAATTTCAGATTTAAAACAGCCATTTTTTTATTCTTGGAATTTTATATGGTAGACCAGATTACACCTCATCAATCTTTGATGCACTAGAGTCTAAGTTAGACCAAGTACTTTCTTTGACGAGCAATGTTACTAGGCCAGGCGACTTACCATGCTTACGAAGACAAAATCCATCAGACAGTTTTAAAGCTCACGTATTTCAATCACTGTCCATTCTAGCACTTTCTATGTTTTGGCTGACAATAATAACCGACACAATATAACACCGTCGATCTGCTTGAACAATAGACAGACCCCAACCAATTCGTCAAAACAACTCAAGAATACTGCAGGGAGGCAAGGTAAATTAGCCTTACATTTACAGAAGTGGGAACAAGTGAAGTTTCCATTAACTTTTAACACTGGGCCATTGTAGCCTCGTTTAAATGATTTTTGTTAATAGATTATTTCTATTTTTCTGTCGTACCAATTTTTTGGGATTCTGGGGTAATTTAGGGTTATTTTTTTTATGTTACAACTGATTTCATTTTTTTACTTCATCAATCGTACAATCTATGTAATGAAAATTAAAACAACTGTATTTTATTTCTAAGATTGATTTGTATTGTTTGGAATCAATAAACAAACTATTGGATAAAAAAAACGTCTCTCTCTCTCTCTCTGTTTTCCCCCTTTTAAACCCTTTCTCTCTGTATCTTTTTCTTTCTCTCTCAATATCTCTTTCTATCTCCCTTTCTCTCATCCTTTTTCTCTCTTCTCTCTCTCTCTCTCTCTCTTTCTCTCTCTCTCTCTCTATTCTCTCTCCCTCTCTCTATGTCTCTTTCTCTTATTCTCTCTCTCTCTTATATCTCCCCCTTTTAGAGGGACACGCCTTTATCTACGAGACGTTTGGTGTTCGGCCCCGGTTCGGTTGGCATGTCGATCCATTCGGCGCAACGGCGGCCACGCCCACTCTCTTTGCACTAATGGGGTTCGATGCTCATCTGACGTCACGAATAGATTATGATCAGAAAGCCGCTATGATGAAGGCAAAGGTAATCGCATCTGCTGTTTCTATGGAGTTGCCTCCTTCTTCCTCTTCTTGTTCTTCTTCTTCTTCACCTTCTTCCCAATTATTTTCTTTTTCGTCTTCGAGTAAGCTTCAAGAGCTATGCTGGTTTTCTAGAAGTTTTGGAGTTTTTAAAACATATTTTATCTTTGACGTTCAGTGAAGCCAGACGTAATCTCAGCGGAACATCATCCCCGAACGAAATAATCTGATTTTCGTGTCTATAATCACAAATGTGTACTAAAAGATTGCAAGCAAAGTGAGGAAGATAAACGCGATGTAATTTGATATGGGCGTTAAATGCCTCAGGAGAAAATAAGCAATATAAAAAATTCCTCTTGAAGGAATGAAATGTTTGATATATCAAACAATAATAAATACATTCATTTAATAGTGGCCATCTCTCTTGAAAGATACTATGTCTCTTTTGCAGCCAACATCAAATTATGTAGAACTTTGCAGGAATTATGAATATGTCATGTATGTCCTATCTGTGAAATGTAATCATCAGCAGTGTCCTAGTATTCAAATTGTGCAAGGAAACCCTTTTAACTTCTAGACTTCACTGTCAGACATTATTAAAAACTGACTGACATCTTTTCTTTGGTTAATAACATACAATGAGCTGTAAGAGGTACATGAGCATTTGTCTACTTCAATAACCCACTATAGTCCAGTAGACGGTACCATATGCCATGTACATGACCTGGAAAAGTTGATAAGTACAAGGTTTTTTTGTTGATTTGTGTTCTAGATGGGTATTGAAGTAAATTCAGCTTGGTTGCCAACTTGGCAACCTTGAGCAACTGTTTTAATAGCCATATTAGCATAATCATCTAATTAGCATATGTGCAATATGTAATAATGTTGCTAATCTCAATCCAGGAAGCCTGAAAACATGGATAATACGACTTTTCAAGGGTTTTCTATGATGAGGAATTCATTTATGACATCAGTTTTTGATTCCAAGTAATGCAATTGTCTTAAATAGCATAATTAGCATAACTATGTACAATGTATGGACTTCATTGTCATTGTTTATCTATAAAGCCTAAAAATGGTGCAATGCAACATTGTAAACCACTTTTGAAAGACTAATCATTAATTCATGAGAAGATATTCCATGTATGTGTAGTATAATTAGCCTAATTAGCATAATCATCTAATTAGCATATATTATGTGCAGTATGTAATAATGTTGCTTATCTTAATCCAGGAAGCCTGAAAACATGGATAATGTGACTTTTCAACGATTTTCCATGACGAGGAATTCATTTATGTCACTATTATTTATTTTTAAGTAATGATATTGTCTTAAATAGCATAATGAGCCAATTAACATTATGTACGATATATGGACTTCGTCGTCATTGTTTATCTATAAAGCCTAAAACTGGTGCAATGCAACATTGTAAATCACTTTTGAAAAACTAATCATTAATTCATGAGAAGATATTCCATGTAGATGTAGTATAATTAGCTTAATTAGCATATACACTGTATGTGCAATATGTAATAATGGTGCTAATCTTAATCCAGGAAGACTGAAAACATGGATAATATGACTTTTCCAGGGTTTTCCACGACGAGGGATTCATTATGTGACACCAGTTTTTATGTTTAAGTAATGCAAATGGCTTAATGTGTAATTA
The DNA here is from genome assembly GCA_035222895.1 of Strongylocentrotus droebachiensis. Lineage (NCBI taxonomy): Eukaryota > Metazoa > Echinodermata > Echinoidea > Camarodonta > Strongylocentrotidae > Strongylocentrotus > Strongylocentrotus droebachiensis. The sequence goes on from JAVYIG010004437.1 coordinate 11,612, forward strand.
TTGTACTAATAAGCCTAATTAGTACATTTGTAGAATATCAATTATTTGGGACTCTATTCAGCTTCACAAATTGTATGTCAAATGTACAGTGGGGGTTATAAGGCAATGTAGTCGAACCTCATGAAATGTCTAGGAAATGACGGGGTCATCATACGCATTGATGGTTAGGCTTCAGTCATTGGATTTAGAGAGACTTTCGGAAGCACACTGAAGATGGTTAAAGCAGATGATAATGATGGAATTGATGATGTGGTGAGACAGGTACGTACATAGGCCAGGGATGTTGAATACAACAGTGCAAACTATGATATGTCTATGTTTACTAAAGCCAGAACCATTGATAGTACAAGCCCGACGTTGCTCAAGCTTGTGGCAGAATTCCTGGAAAAGTCATGTTATCAATGTTTTCAGGTTTCCTGGATTAAGATTAGCAACATTATTACATATTGCACATAATAAATTATATGCTAATTAGATTATTATGCTAATTATACTACATATACATGTCCTATCTTCTAATGAATTAATGATTAGTCTTTCAAAAGTGATTTACAATGTTGCATTGCACCATTTTTAGGCTTTATAGATAAACAATGACAATGAAGTCCACACATTGTACATACATGTTATTTATGCTATTAAAGACAATTGCATTACTTGGAATAAAAATCTGGTGTCAAAAATGAATTCCTCATCATCGAAAACCCTTGAAAAGTCCTATTATCCATATTTTCAGGCTTCCTAGATTGAGATTAGCAACATTATTACATATTGCACATATTATATGCTAATTAGAATATTATGCTAATTAGGCTAATTATACTACATTTATACAAGGAATATCTTCTCATGAATTAATGATTAGTCTTTCAAAAGTGATTTACAATGTTGCATTGCACCATTTTTAGGCTTTATAGATAAACAATGACAATGAAGTCCATACATTGTACATAATTATGCTAATTATGCTGTTTAAGACAATTGCATTACTTGGAATCAAAAACTGGTGTCATAAATGAATTCCTCGTCATAGAAAACCCTTGAAAAGTCCTATTATCCATATTTTCAGGCTTCCTAGATTGAGATTAGCAACATTATTACATATTGCACATATTATATGCTAATTAGAATATTATGCTAATTAGGCTAATTATACTACATTTATACAAGGAATATCTTCTCATGAATTAAAGATTAGTCTTTCAAAAGTGATTTACAATGTTGCATTGCACCATTTTTAGGCTTTATAGATAAACAATGACAATGAAGTCCATACATTGTACATAATTATGCTAATTATGCTGTTTAAGACAATTGCATTACTTGGAATCAAAAACTGGTGTCATAAATGAATTCCTCGTCATAGAAAACCCTTGAAAAGTCGTATTATCCATGGTTTCAGGCTTCTTGGATTGAGATTAGCAACATTATTACATATTGCACATATGCTAATTAGATGATTATGCTAATATGGCTATTAAAAAAGTTGCTCAAGGTTGCCAAGCTGGCAACCAAGCTGAATTTACTTCAATACCCATCTAGAACACAAATCAACAAAAAAACCTTGTACTTTTCCAAGTCTGAAAAACTTCTACAGGACTACTACTTGTAACGGCCAAAATTAAACTGATTAAATCTTTGTGCAGCACAAAACATACGACCATTCGGTAAAAGGGTCTGAAAATCAATCTATTAGTTAGGTGATTGCAATCACTTAAGTTGATTCGACAACTAATGGTCGTTTTTCCCACTAAAAGCCATTTTCAAGCCCCTTCGTTTTGAGGGAAGTTCTAAATTAGTATTGTCTTTCAAATGCCGTTGTAATTTAACCTTTTCATTTTGGGGGGCCTGCAAATGGGACATAGTACCTTTAAAGGCTATCAAAGGACATTGGTATCGGGCTTGGACACGAATCGCGAAGTTTGTGATCCACAGTTCCACAGTCCGGTACCGTATCCATTAGTCCACGACACATGTACTCGGGTAGATCATGTAAATATTTTTTTGGAGGCGATCGACGCTGAGGCAATAATGACAAATTAAAGGCGTTTCCATGATTTCAGCTAAAGATTGTGTTTGTGCATCTTTATCTTTTTGTATAGGGACTCCAGTTTGTATGGCAAGCCTCCCCGTCTCTGGGCTCATCACAGAGCATGTTCACACACGTCATGGATACGTATAGCTACTGTGCTCCCATGGAGCACCCGCCATTTTCAAACAGGTGAGCAGCGTCATTTTTTTCTGCGGCACAGATTGGGGCTTTTTTTAAAAAGAGGTCTTGAGTTAACCCTTACCCTAACCCTAACCCTAAACTTTCCCATAGGCTCAACATGCACCTGACCCCAATCTGTGCCGCAGAAAAAAATAACGCAGCCCGGCAGGTGAGATACTGAGTTACCGTCACTGGCAGGAAACCTGTTGTACACGAACCGTCATTTAGATTGCGTTATTACGTACATGCGCTGAAAATCAGTGCATGCATTTTTTAAAATATATCATTCTTCGTCAGCGGAAAGACGCCCGGCGTGTGCAATGACTTAATGATATCAACAATAAAGCGCTATTTTAATTATACTGAAAAAATTCAGTCATCGTCACTAAATTAATTGTGACTACCTAAAAATATGAAAAGCTTGCCCGACATTTCACCTGCCATCTTTGACTATTCGAACATGAATAGACAGTGTGGGTCCGGGTGCTAATCGGTAGGCATGATGTTATCAGTTGAAGAGGCATGTTTCTAAAAAAGTATCCACGACCCTAACCCTGACCCTTACCCTATACCGGTGTATGCAAATAGCTTCCTCAGCTACATTACGTTGTGGCTATATTTTAGAAACAATGACCGATGGCTGATTAAATAATGCCTACCGTGGAAAGCAATCTTCAACATAAATATTCCGAAACCTTATTTGTCAACTTATCAATACCATCACTTGTACAGATCTGCATATATGTGGAATGGCGTAGCCAAGTTCCCAGATCCGCCAGCCGACGGTATCTACCCCAACATGAGCGACCCAGTGACGTCACAAAACATGGGACAGTATGCGGACTTCATGGTGGCCAACATTCGGAAACGAGCTGCTTGGTTCAAGACCCCGCATCTACTCTGGCCATGGGTACATGCAACGAGTTATTATAGGGACTTTTAGATTATGCACGACGAGAACGTGGACTGCCCTTTTAAGGCAATGTGACGTCACTGCCAGTGCCTTAAAAGGACGTCACATTGCCTTAAAAGAGCAGTCCATGTTCTCGTCGTACATAATCTAAAATTCCCTATTATAGGCTAAAACTTTTGATATGCCTTTGTTTCCCCGCAAAACCGAATTGAATTGAATTTAAAAAAAGTTTGATCAACGATTCTCCGAACGCGAGTGGATGGGGGCGCAATTAAGTGTTAAAATTGTTGATCAGCCTGTCCTCCTAAAAACAAAACAAGATGAATATATAAATTGATACATAAAGTAATACATGAATGAATGAATAATTAATAAATGTATATATAAACAAATGAATGAATTATAAAAATATAAAAAAGTCTTAAACTCAAAATCTCTGACGAGCAATTTTGTAATTAAAAAAACAAAACAATTTGATCCAGTAGGGGGCGGCACAGCGGTACACTTTCCAAGTACTGTTTATTAAATGTTTTACAGATTGTTGAAGAAGCTTTCTATAATTCACCTCTTCATGCTGTGTACACGAAGAGGTCTCACTAAAATATTTATTATGACTGTGTAAGGGGGAAGGAAGGGAGTGTCGGATTGCATTGAAGTTCGCAGACAGAAAAATAAAATTCCCCATCAAACCAAAGTAGAGAGGAGAAAACTTAAATCTTTCACGTGACAAACAGGGATTTTGAAAAGAAATTGGTTAACTTCCCCATAAGCTACGTATCTACGAAATGTTTCTTTGTCCATTTCATTTGTATGTTTCATGGAATGTAGAATCGAAGAAAAAAAGAAGATGGTAAAGTTTATGATTCCATACTGTATTAACAAGTTATGACATTGACTTGTTAATGTCGTTGTCTATCCAAATAATGCGATGTAGGCATAACATCATGAACAAAAAAATATCTAGCAATATACTCCTTGCCTTTTCATCGACCATTGTTCATATTTATCTTTTACGTTTTTACAGGGATGTGATAAGCAGTTCTTCAATGCCACCGATCAGTATGAAAATATGGATCGTCTTCTAGTGCATATAAACCAACAGCGATCTAAATACAATATCAAAATCCGACAGGCGACACTCGGGGAGTTCTTCACCGCCCTTCACAACAGTGACACTACGTGGGACGTCAAGAACAGTGGAGATTTTATACCTTATTCGACCGGTAAATAATAATGTTTAAAAATAGTTTAAACAACAACATTAGCAACAAGTTCAACAACAGTAACAACAATAATAACCCTATCATCTTCGTTCTATGTTCCCTTTTCCCTGTCCTTTCATTATTTTATTTTTCCTTTTCGTTTTGGGCCATTTGGTTGGGGGTGTTGTAAATGCCCCACACCCCCCCCCTCCTCACTGTAGCTACGCCATAGGAAAATACATAGATAACAAAAATAAATATAAGTTATAAAGACTTACCCTGAAATGAAATACGCTAAAGTTTTTTTCAAAACCTATAAGTAGGCCTACAGTGGCGGATCAAGGGGCGAATCGTCCGCCCCCCCCCCTTTGGCGGCCTAAAACAGTCGGAGAGAGCAAAGGAAAGAAAACAAAAGGAGAAAGAAAAAGAAAATGAGATAAGAGAGAAGAAGGGAGGAAAAGGATAGTACGAGAAGAAAAAATGCATCAATACTTCCCCCATCATCCTGAGGGAGGAAAACACCTCCATTAATTTTGGCGCAGATTTCAAGTGGCCACACTAGTTTAAAGAGTGAAAAACCTTAAGTACACGGTATTGGTGTTTTATTATCATGATCATTTACCATTAAAAAAAAGAACTTGGAGAGGGTAATATGAAAAGGATGAAACCGGGGGGGGGGGGGGGGGGGTCAGAACATCAATTAAAAAAAAATGTCCTTGAATCTTCATAAACAGTTTTATCACGAAGTTATCAAATCAAAACTGTTTAACAGAAACCTAGTCTTGTATAATGATGTACGGTATTGCCTTTTTTTAAATACAATTTGTGTTTGTCTTTGACTGTGCAGCACGCGAGGAAGCTTGGACCGGTTTCTACACCTCACGTATTGATCTGAAGGGGATAGCCCGGGCGAGCCAGGCTACTCTAAGAGCCGGAGAGACCCTCTTCTCTCTTTATACCCATCTCTTTAACATCTCAAGGACCATTAATACCACCAGCGCACTCGAGAAGATCAAGAAGCTAAGATGGGCTACTGCCGAGGTATCATCAATAATGGTCGCTGCCGGGCACCAAATATTCGAATCCCGACTAAAAATCATATCAAAAACAGTTTGTTGTATAACGTATTTGCTAATACAGACACAAAATCAACTAATTTATTTTATACATGTACACCGACTGCTCCCCCCCCAAAAAAAAAAAAAAGATCATGCCAAGAAATTAAAGAAATGCAGACGTGTTGTTTTATTGGGATTATTTTATTGTTTTATTTATTTGGATTTCGAATTTATATAATAGCTGCTCATTCCCAAAATTCGTTAAATGTTTCTCATTGACAAATCAAAAGCATGATCATTAATTCATCTTAACACGGGAGATATAAGACATTGATTAATTTTGTTTGGATGCTGGAGGCTGAGGATATATAGGTATTGATGAGAACGATACTGGGCGATAAGGAGATAAATATAGAGAATATTGTTAGAGTAAAATAAGAATGCATACAAATTCTTTTGGATAGACCCCCCCCCCCCTTCCTTGTGCAAAGTCATGAGTTTTCACTTTTATCGATTTTCTCGATTATGTAGATGATGTTTTATTGGTTTCCCTTATTGTTAATGGAACATTAAAATTGTACAAAAAATAGCCGCGATAATCAAGTTTGCATATTATATGATTCTGGCAAATTATGAAGTTACTTGCATGTTACTTATTGAGAAGATGTTATTTTGAAAATGGAAGTAATAAAAGAATCTTCACACAAACATGTTACAGGTGCAACATCACGATGGCGTCACTGGAACAGAAGCCCCTGTAGTGCGTGACATGTATATCAGTCACCTACGTGACGGCAGTCAAGCTACCATTAATGTGCTGACGGATATACTTAATGAATTGACGCAAGTTAACGCAAGGGAGACGGAACGCGACAACGAAAGATACAATATTCTCGGGGTAAAATCAGGTATGGGGGTAGACATATAGGGGATGGACAATTTCACATGTACATTTTCTTGTAACCAATTATGAAAGAATAAGAATTATGAGAATATAAGAATACAGATTTTTTTTTCATGAATGGCACATGTCAAGGACAATTCTAAGCATATTCAAACGGATTTGGGATGTAAGCCTGCAAATAACGGAAGTGAAATGACGAAAGTGACGGAAGAAACAACTTTCTTAAGTAGAATTGAAGATTACGTGGCCGGTTACATTGGTGACGAAATTTTTCACCTAAAAGAGCAATGTGGCCCTATTCTTTAATTATCGATTCATTTATTTGTTTATATTCATAATAATTATGTTTTTTAATTTGTTAAAAGGCCGTCTGTACTAGTTTGGCTAGGAGGTATTATACCAACCAGGGAGGTCTATGACAGGTGGCTATCTCATCAACTCAGCTCTCAATTAACATAATAAAGAGAGGAACATGGGGGACCAATGGTCACTGAATAGGCATTGTTTTCTTAAGAGGGAGCAAGTAGTACAGTGTGGCTTTAAGGCAACCAAACAAAACAAAACGAATTAGGAAGACCCATTGGAATAAGATGGTGTGGCGCGTTATTGTTTTCCCCTTTCTTTTCACACAATTAAGAATGTACACTTCTGATGCATGTATCAATGAACATAAATTTAGAATGAAATTATAATCAAAATAGCGAAAACATATACTAGCTGGTATGGACTCGGTCCGGGGACTCGGGATGTACGTCGTATTTGAGTTTAGATGACATTCGCCTACCATTCAGGTCAGGGCCCTGTTTTTTAAAAGTTATCTAGTTTCTATCGAGTTTGCCAACAGCCAATCAAATGCAATTATTTCAGTAGCTACCACAATATTAGTAATACTATATTTACACGGCTTTGTCAAGTATTCCTATCAATGCATTCTAAATGGTAACTCGTTGCCCATTTATGTTTTTTGTTCTCTCTCTCTCTCTCTTCTTCTTCTTCTTCTTCTTCTTCTTCTTGATCTCAGAAACAAGTCAAGGAAAGAGCGCTTTAACCTACGCGGTCTACAACTCTCTCGGATGGACCGTTCGACGCTTAGTACGAATTGAAGTCAATTCGCCCAACGTGACGGTCCTTAACCTTGACGTGTCAACACGTGAACACGTCATTAGCCAGGTTTGTTACGTCCGTTGCACATGGGGCGTCATTAGTGACTTTTAGATTTGCACGACGGAGAACGTGGACTACCATTTTAAGGCAATGTGACGTCACTGCCAGTGCCTTAAAAGGACGTAACATTGCCTTAAAAAGGCAGTCCACGTTGTCGTCGTGCAAAATCTAAAAATCCTTATTTTGGCCGCGTTATTACACGCGCTTATACAGCCTATACAGGAGCTTTAGAGCATGCAAAATTTTTAACAAATTTTTCAACGATAACTTTCTACAGTTGATTGCCCCCCAACACGAAAGAGAGCATGATATTTGATTTTAGAAAGGCAAGGGCATCTTGTATTGAACCGATTAAGATAAAGAGGACGTTAAATGGAGGCCCCGTGTACAGGAGAGTCACCACCCTTGCACGTTAAGAACCCATTGCACTATTCGTATAAGAGTAGGGGGAAACCCCGGTGTAATGGTCCACCTGCACACCCCAATCAGGCCGAGTATACGGCATCTGCTTGAATCTTCAGTATTGAAGGAGGCAGATTATCTCGAAGAATAAGAAGAAGAAGATGAATGGTGAATATATTGACACTGTGAAAAAAAATATACCTACCTCATAGGTACAATGTACAGTCATAAATAACAAATTATCGTGGACAGAACAATGTAAGGTTACATCGGGAAAAGCACAGCAAAGAATGCATGTATTTCCTACAAAACAGGAAGTCCTTCCTTGTGGATAGGACAATTTTGAGTTTGTTTCATGTTTCGATAGTACAGAGTGTTATTTTGTGTAATGATATCGTATGGTTTGCAGCTTGTACTACAGGGGATCTTGCAAAATTGAAAAAATGCCTGTTGTGACAGTGCACTTGAAATTGCTTTATCACTCAAGTCATTTGTTTATTGACGATTGATGCATGAAATGACTACATGCATATTATGTAATAGCACTTCCTCGGGCAATGTGTCTACCATAGCACCATATATTGCTGTACACTTGATACATACTCATGAGTAAACATGAATTTGGTTGTGTTGTGAGGATCAAGGATCCCCTTTTGGGGATTTGAGCCATATTATTGTCATAAAGGCAGGCAAAGAGGTTAGTTTTGTCGTATATTTAATGTATTTTTCATGAATTGCCGAAACATGATGTGTAAAGTGGTGTGTGTGTTTGTGTTTCGTACTCCATAATGAGATAATTATGTTGACGTGTCGTTAGTATTCAATGTACGTCATCATTATGATGTTATGATGTATGTAAATTTGACCTTGTATTATTTGAATAACAGTGAATAATCTGCTAAATACTTTGAAGGTTAATAATGAGAGTGCTGAAGCACTAAGTAGAGATTTGGAATGTATTATTGTTTAGTTCATTGTTTATTCAAGCTATAGTTCAGTCTTGTTGATACACTTGTAGTGTGAGTTTGTAAATTATGTAAAGCCATAATGCAGATGGACTACAATGGACTATAATGATCACGATGTGGTACATAGTAGTAATTTGCCCATACAATTAAGTACTTATATTTCCAATTTATCAGATTTGTTCAGATATACTTCAATTCAGTTTAAAACCTTGATTTTCTATGTGTTTAGTGGTAAATAATTTAAAGTTATAAATATGCATGAAGAAAATTAAATTATGTAACTTAAGGAAACTAATCAAGCCATAGGCAAACGAGAATCGTTATTATTATGTATGACTATTATTTTGTCATCACCAAAAGGTATTCATGTTTGGTATCATATTTCTGTTCCTTGTAAACTTTGTCTGAGCCTTTATTTTAGATGTGAGCGAAAGAAATATCCAAGTTGACTGACATTGGACAAATTAACATTGATTTAATACACAGTTCATTTTTTCCATTCACCCTTTGTATTGTCCCTCTCATACCGCATAGCCGCATCCACATGCTTGTAAAATACGTTTTGAACTGAAATAAATTGTGCTATGATGTCTTAAAGTTTTGTTTTTTTATCCGGGGGGGGGGGGGGGTTAAGATAGAATTATTACTTTGAAATTGATACCCCAAAAAATGACAAAAGAGATAAGTCTTTGTTCAATTCATTCAATTCAATAATGGTTTTATTAAAAAACAATGCCTCGCAGCCAAAATGCTGAATTGTGCATGTTTACATGTATACATGAGCTTCATTACATAACATTATATTTCATTTGTTACAATCATTCATTCAAACAGTATTGGTAAAATGTAATAGTATTCATGTGTAGCATTTAAAATCAATCACTGTATATTATTTACATTTTTAAAATCTATTAAAGTTGCTGACGTTTTACCAATTTTCCCTTCAGGTCAATCCGCCGTCAAATGGGGGTCAAATGTACCAACTTTACTTCTTTGCAACCATTCCACCTATCGGCTACCAAATATTCGTTCTTTTATTCTTCAACGAAAGCCAACATCTTTCACAAAGCCAGTGTCCCTCTGTGAGAAGCTACGGTGCCGCCACTGAGGATGCGGGAGACGTGGACGGAGAAGAAGGGCGTGGTGGTGATTCAGAAGGAGATGAAATATCGATCGAGAATGAATGCTACAAAATATCTTTTGAACGTTCCACGAATGCACTGTCGTCGATAACAAACAAGTGAGCCAGGGTAGTCAAAAAGCATTTTAGTTTTCCTGTAATCATCAGTTGAAAACATTTTTGTCAAATCAGATACTAGTAACCTGTAGGCCTAGGGTAAATGATACAAAACGCACAATGGTACTTCTCCAAGCCGATCTGTCTGGAAGACGATTATGTCCTCAATATGAATGGACGCTGCTACTAATTGTATTGTGTACTCTCATCATAATCCCATCACGGCCTCACCACAGGAGAAAATATACATGTGCTCTTAAGCATATTTTAGCCACCTTTTTCTCACGAATATTTTTGTCATACTTTCTTCATGTATATAAATTCTCAGTACAAAACAAAAATATGTTCTTAAAAGTTTATGGAGTAAATGTAAGAATTTAAACTGTCTATCATCGTCACTTCATCAGTTCCTACATGATTTATGCTCTATTATGATCCAGACAAAATGGCAAGACCACTACAATGAGCGCGGGATTCCTGGAGTACCATGTCTTCCACGACGTATTGTACGGCCAAACGTCCAACAACTACGTGTTCAGACCCTATGGACCTGCCACGGGAATCAGCAGCGTCAGGACTCAACTTAATGTCAGCACGGGTGTCCTCGTAAACGAGACAACGCAACATTTCTATGGGTAACAACATCGTGCCAAGTCGCACACGAGGCGTCATTTTGTTTGCGGTAATACGTGCGGTAATACGTGCGGTAATACGTGCGGTAATACGTGCGCTAATTCCTGCGCTAATACATGTGCTAATACATGCGCTAATGCGTGCCTTATTATGTGCAATATTACGTGCGCTAATCAATTGTGCGAATGAAATTAATCCCGTTGATTTCGTGTTGCCTCGTGTTTCGTGTTGACTTTCATGGCGCGTCAAGGACCACGCCATTTGATGTCTCTGTCAGGCAAAATGATGCCACGTGTGAAACGGGTATCCCTGTACTTGAATTTTACGGCACTCTTCAGCAGTGGCGTAATAAGCAAAAAAATGTGGGGCGATCGAGACAAAAATCCTCATCACCTTGCATCAGGTGGCATAATTAACAAAAGTGAGGAAAAAACTCAGGAAATCATGTCATTTCAGCAATATTTGTAAATCACTTGTATCACATTAGAAACAAACCACATTTTAATTTTATTTCGGGGTCAAATGCCTAGCCCCCCCCCCCCCCACCCTATCAGTACGCCCATGCTCATCAGTATGTGAAGGGGTATATTTGTTATACTTTGGCCAACTTGATTTGTTTTAGTCCTTTTTTAATGAAATGGGGCATATTCGTTTCTTTCGACAAAGCACCGTGCGCCATTCCATTTCCATTGGCGTGTTGAAGAGGAGTGCGAATCCCCTTCAGAAGTGGAGTCAAAAGGTACCTCGGCAGCCTCGCGTGGGATAGGTCTAACAATATACTGCAATGATTGCTATTTATTTCCTAGAGGGGTTTCATGATGCATACCGCCTCAAACCTTAGCTGGATTTGCCACTGACAACTGCAACCTTTTGAAACCTAGTTGTCAAACTCTGAGTTTAAATGGCTCTATACGACTGAATAAACGGGTAGATTATTATAGTCAAAATAGGTGCATTATTACTGTGGGTCATTTTATGAAAAGGGTGACAAAAAACGTTTCTTTCAATCTTTTTATGATCGTAATGATTTCTTTGAAAATATTAATATAATCATATACAGGGAAGTTTTTCTTCTCACAATCTATTCTAGGCTGAAAAACACTTGTTTTCCAATTACTTTGTGGTATTGATTTCTTTCAAAAGTATTTGCATAGTCATACTCTGGCAAAATATTTCTTCTGGTCTTCTTTTCTAGGCTGTTCGATGTGGAAAGTCGCTATTCAGTGACCATGCGATTGGTCAACGATGCAAGTGGACATCGTGATAAGCTGTCGTGCAGCCATATTGAAGTGGACTTCAAAGTTGGTCCTCTTTCTATGAACAAAGAACTCGTTTACAGGTATATCATAACTAAAGAAAAATGAGGTACGATAATGGTGTTATCATTAAAAACAGATTATTCATAAATGCTATTACTGCATTTTGTTATGGTGTGAACAAAAATTGCGATATATCTTTTTTTTTATAGAGCAAATTAGAATCAAAAGAAAATGGAGAGGCCAAGAGAGCATTATATATTGTTGTGCATGTGCACAGAATTTTGTTTTATTCATACCCAAAGAACACAAAGGAGAATTAAAGAAATTTGAAAAATGTATGAGATAATATTATACGGTTAGTCTGTAAAGTACTATGTACCCTATAGTAATACGGTCCTAACTCGTATTGGATTTTTGAAAAAATTACAGACATTTACAGACCATTTCGATCGAAATCCCATTGCATCCCCATAGTTTTCGATTTGAAATTTGAATGACATTATAAACTCAAAATAGATACAATGTTTCACTTACAATCAATACCTGCACTTATTCCACAGATAGTTCGGATAATACTTTAAATTTACAATAATATGTTATAGAAATATTAAGTTTCGTTATTGTATGTATACATAATATGTAAACAATATTTTGACATGAAGTTATTATTATTTGTATATTTTGTGTTACACCTTATGTTCTTTGTTATTCAGTTATTATATTTGGAAAAATGCAGAAATAAAATAAAATCAAAATATCTTACGTTTTTCCTTTCAGGTTTTCTACATTGCTTAAGTCTAATGGTAATCTGTATGCTGATGTTAATGCCTTCCAAACTATGAATAGGTCTAGGCGTCATGGTGCAACCATTGCACAGGTAAGCTATATCAAACTCTGTCCTTCCCGTCTCGCAGTCTCTCTCTCTCTCTCTCTCTCTCTCTCGGAGAGATTTGTTTCCTGTATAATATAAATATGATATAATGTCGCTTTATTAAAATTAAACGTGATCATGATGGAAATGCATGTTTTAAAGATTTAAAAAGATTTAAACAAAAAATCAAGCAAACACGTTTTAAAAGAAGAGCGAAAGATGCATGCTGTAAAGCAGCAACAACCTAATGCATTAGGCATATCATGTATGTTGTCCATTGCTTAAATCTTTAACATATTACGCCAAAATCAAAGTAGTATGTACAGTTAAAGATATAAACGAGAGTGAGGAAAGAGATCGTCTAATCTTCATTTGACTTTAAATTATCCTACTATATCTTGATCGCACAACATTATAGGATTAATCAATTACGCCGACAATCTTGTTGTTACCACGCAACTCATCGCCTGATACCGTTTTTTATTTCATTCTGATTCTCAACAGAACTTCTACCCAATGGTAAGCTCGGCCTACATAGAGGATGCTTCCAACGATGAGAGATTGATGCTGCTCTCTGAGAGGAGCCATGGAGTCAGCAGTCAGAATGATGGAGATATCGAGGTCAGTTCCTACAGGGGCAGAAGCGGATCAAGAGGGGGGGTTGGGGGGTTGCACCCCCCCCCTTGGGCAGCCCAAAAAAAAAAAAAAAAAAAAAGGAAACAAAAAGAAAAAAAAAAAGAAAAAAAGAAAGAAAAAAGAACGCACGCTGGAGAGAAACCCTTTCAAGTGCAAATATTGTGAGAAGATATTCAACTCATCTGGTAACTTAACCAAACACATGATAACTCTGGATATAACTATGTATTAAACTGTTACTTGATTTAAAAAGACGTTATCATGCACTGCTTTTTATGGTCTCCATTGTGTTAATAGATGCCAGGAAAACATCACTTACGGGGTTCAAATAAACACCCCCCAAAAAAATCGGCTCGCCGCTTCGCGGCTCGTGGACGATGCTCCGCATCGTCATTATTTTGGTCAACCCCCCCCCCCCTTAGCAAAAAGCTAGATCCGCCCCTGAGGGGCGAATCCAGGAATTCCTCTTCGTGTTGCTGTCTGTAGGGAAAGGGGGCACGCATATAGGGGGCGTTCTCTCCCGTATTCACCCTAGCCGTAATAGTTATGTTACTTTGTGTTAACAAGTTTAAATAAAGATTTTTTTTTGGACGAAATACGGAGGTGATCTGTAGATACCGAAGAACCACCCGATGATCATGATGATTAATGAAAGTGAATGCATCAGCATGAAACCACCTGAAAGAATGCATAGTTAGAAATGGTCAGGGGCGGCCGAGCGACTTCCAAAGTGGGGGGGGGGGGGGCACCAACAAAAAAGGGCACTTTCTGGAAAAAAGGGCACCTACAGTGGAAAATCTCAAAGCGAAAATATACCATTTTTTAGACATTGGTATATACCCCTACATTGTGATTACATTATCAGGGATGATTTCAATATTTGTTTCTCTTCATACATCATACAAGATATCGCTTTACTTTACAGTTGGGTGTGATGTCTGAATATGCATTTACGAGCGAGCGAAGCGAGCGAGAACAATTTTAAAGATCTGTGAGGTCGCAGTGCAAAAAATTACATCTTATAAAGAGGAAAAAAGCCAATCGTGATGGGGTTATAAGCACATTATCATAACGGAAGACTGACAAGACCTTTGATAAGTAACATAATTATATCATCTTTAAATGCGAGCGAGCGCAGCGAGCAAACTTTGGGGGAAATTGCTCTTACTTAGTCGCTTTAAAAAAGGGGCACGTTTAATAAGTACATGAAAAGGGGACAATTATCGAAAGGGATAAGACACTTATTAGAAAAGAAAAGGAGCACGTGTGAAAGTACAAAGGATAATTATAAGAGGTGAAAATGAGGCATTTTTTCACCTGAAAAGAGGCACTCAACAGTGATGAAAAAGAGGCGTTTACGAAAATGGGAAATAGGCATTTGTTGACGGAAAAGGGGCACCCATCAGATTTTGATAGGGGCATTTATAAGAGGTGAAAAGGGATGGGTCCTTTATTAGAAAGGAAAAGGGGCACTTATCATAATTAAAGGGAAATTATCAGAGGTGAAAAGGGGCACTGACGAGATATGAAAAGGGGGCACTTATGAAATTGTAAAAGGGGCACTTATAATAAAGGACAATTTGCATTTGTTGAATGAAAAGGGGGCACCGTTCAGATTTTTAAAAGGGGCAGTTATGAGAAGGGGAGGGAGCTCTTTCTTTTTAATGGGGGCACTTATAAGAAAAAGGGGCACTTATTAGAAAGGAAAAGGGGTAGTTATGAGAAGGGGAAGGAGCTCTCTCTCTCTCTCTCTTTAATGGGGCACTTATCATAAGGAAAAGGGGCACTTATTAGAAAATAAAAGGGGCACATGTTAAAATGAAAGGTGTGCTCATCCGAGTTTAAAAAAGGGGTAGTTATTAAAGGAGAAGGGGGCACTTCTTACAAAGGAAAAAGGGGCAGTTGTCAAAGTAAAAGGAGTACCTCTCAGTTTTGAATAGGGCAATTATCAGAGGTGAAGGGGGCACATATCAAAAGTGAAAAGGGGCACTTCTCGTACCTAAAAAGAGGCACTTACTAGAGATTAAAAAGGGCACTTATTCAAGATAATTTTAAGATTTATGAGAGTGGAAAATAGACACTTATTGCAAAGGAAAATGGGAACATGTCGAATGAAAAGGGGCACGTGTCAAAAATAAAAAGGACACTCGTCAGAGGTGAAAAGGGGGAAGGGGCACTTTTACTAAGTAATAGGGGCACTTTTACTAAGTAATAGGGGCACTTTTACTAAGTAATAGGGGCACTTGTTAAAGTAAAAGGGGCACTTTTCCTATGTAAAAGGGGCACTTTTCCTATGTAAAAGGGGCACTTTTGGGGTATCTGAAAAAGTGGGGGAGGGGGCACTGTGCCCCCCTGCCCCCCCCCCCCGGGAGGGCCGCCTCTGGAAATGGTTATAATGATGAAAATGGGGGAGGACTGTAGATGCAGTGCAAGTGTAGCAAAGGAGGAGGAGGCAAAGAAGATGAAACGAAGGGGGTCGGTGGATAGAATAGAAAATCTGAAAGATGTCCATTTGTTCATTTTTGCAGGTCATGTTGCATCGCAGAGTAGCCAACAACGAGTTCGAGACCCACAATTACAACCTCACCCTGGAGGAACTTTCTGTAGCTACATCCACGTTCTGGTTGTTGCTAGGCAACGCATCCATGACATCGGAGCTTCGTCATCGCAGCTGGCTTCAGCTCGAGAACCCGCCGGTCGCTGTACAGGTCGGGTCAGGATGGTCGTCTGTGGAGGAAGGTATTGTACCTGTAACCCCCCCCCCCCCCCTCCTCCCTCTCTGTGGCTTATTATTTTGTCTAAAGCAAGCTGGCGTTTTGTTTTTCAATTTTCATCAAATAATTATTGTTTGACCCAAATATTGGCTTGATTTTCATCTTCAGTAACTGCATTTTGTTTGTGTCTTTGTGCCAATTTAAGAATGAAGAGGGAGCAAGAGAGAGAGAGAGAGACGGACAGACAGAGAAAGAGAGTGAGAGAAAGAGAGAGAGAAAGAGAAGGAAAAACAGAGAGAGATTTAGAAATAGAGAGGGGGAGAGAGAAATGCAGATATATTTCAATGATACTGAAAATATAATTTTGAGGAGGGGGAGAAACAGACACAGAGAGAAACACAGACCTTAAGAGAAAAAAAGAAAGAAAAGTAAAAAATAAAATAAAAGAGAAGGTGGGAGGGTGGGGGAAGAAGGGGAAATAAAAGAGAAGTAGAAGATTACAAGAAAGGTCAGGATGAACGAGAGGAAGACATAAATAATTAGAAGAGAGAGAAAAAGAAAGGAAGAAACAATGAGCTTCAGACAGAAAAATAGACAAAAGTATAAAAGAACATGTATATCCAATTCTTCGTCTACTGTAATAACATTAATTTTCTTTCAGTAAACTGGTCAGCCTTGCAATCCCGGAGGTTTCATTCTGCTATAGCAAATGTGTTACCAAAGAACATTCACCTTCTCACTTTCAAAACACCAGGCTGGAATTACAACGTCTCTGCAAAAACCAGGCAATCTGGTAAGTCGTAGAACAAGGCAACATTAGTCATTTGGCATTGGGTCAGAATTTTATGATAAGCATGAATAACGCCCAAAGAGGCAGATTATTTGCTCTAAAAATAATTAGGTTTCGATTGAGCTACTGACATTAGTGATCTTCACGTCTTGTCGAAATTTTTATGAATTTTTCTCTCAGATTTGACAACGATGAAATGAAAGCAATCAAACAGTTACTATGAAATTATGTTATAATTAATTAGCAAAGTGCATTGATTATGCAACGGTCTATTTTGAACGGAGGGATCTCCATACCACCATTTAATAATGTGCATGGTTTCTTGCTTTCATCTTTTTCTCGTATTACCCAGTCCCCATCTATATCACTCTCCCTCCCCCTTCTCTCTCTCTCTCTCTCTCTCTATTTTCATCTTTTTATCTCTCTCTCCTCCAATAATGTCTCCCTCCCTCACTCTCCCCATCACTTCTCCCTTTCTTTCTAAACTACCTAAGCATTTATATCTTTTTCTTCATCGTACACTAACTATTATAGGAGGATCTCCACTCAACCTTAGCCGAATTCTGCTGCGGCTCCAGCACCTGTACGAAGTAGGTGAACACCCCATACTGTCCAGAAACGTCACGGTAGATCTTCAAGTACGTATAAATGACTAAAGTATACACAACTTTGTTTGAATTTTTATTTGTTGGCTTATACTAGATTATATACTAGATTATATACTAGATTATATACTAGATTATATACTAGATTATATACTGTGAATAATCTTTCTCGCTAATGTCTGATTCGTAAATTTGGTCTCTAAGTATTTTTGAAATGGTTAATATATCCAGGGGCGGATCCAGCCGGCGGCAGGGGGAGGGGGCCCAGTTCGGGGGGGGGGGGGGGACTTCTAATGGGGATCGCAACTATTGACCATTACTATCATTGTTCATCTCTTTACGGCTAAATTCACGACTGCAATTTGACCAATCAGATGGCTAGATCTCTAAAGAGAGGTATATAAATCATTATAAGATGATGACGTAGATCCTAATCAAATGATTGGTTGAAAGCGTACACGTGACCAGGCATTTATTTTGCCTAACGCGTAATTTGGGTAATGACCGGTCATTACCCCAAAAAGTGTGAATCAATGCGTGTCACCAGGAAGAAGAAACCGGGTAAATCTTCATACAACCTCCTTGGTGTCACCCTGGAAGAATGTAAGCAGACAAAGTACCTTGGTGTTGTGATCCAGAACGACCTCCGATGGAATGGCCAAACTCACCTCGCAACAACAAAAGCTATAGGAGTATTGAGTTTTCTGAGACGCAACTTTCATCACTGCTCAACTTCCATAAATACCACACTTAGATTACGCAGTTGCCGTACACAGCTGACAGCTAAGAACATTTCTTCTATCGAACGAGTCCAGAGGCAGGCAGCCCGTTTTGTCACAAGTACATAATTATCAGAGAGAAGCAAGCGTCACCCTCCTTCTAAATTCTCTTAAATGGAACTCTCTCCTAGACAGACGCGAAGCTCACCGTCTAAGCTGTTTCAACAAAATGTTACATGGCCAGCTGGACATAGATGCCCAAACACACATTAGACCTAAACCAGATCGTAGCAGACGCGGGCACTAAGGTCAGTTCGAAATACCATTAACCAGATTAGATGTATACAAAAACTCTTTTTTTTCCACGCACAACCAGAGCATGGAATGATCTCGATTCGACATTAGTATCCCTGACTGACTCAGCAAAGTTTAAAGTAGCACTCCTTCCGAAATAATTCCACCCTCTGCCACCACGACCTCCAGTTTAAATTCCACTAGGAATCTTTTGGAGGAACAACAACCAAGTACCAAGTACCACATCTAGCTAAAATTAGCGCAAAATAAGCGCGACACAAGTCAGAGGTCTACTAATCACGCGCGCAAGGCAAGGTACGCCTCAATTTGCGCTTATTTGAAACCATGGGTTATGTAAATGAGAATTTAAAACATGGGTTAGATTTAAACCTCCTTTGTGAATTCGGGCCTTTGAGTTTGAGATGAGGGCGATTGATCAAATAACAAGGATCCACGTTATAATTTTATAAAACAAATAATACACATCATTTTGTTCGCGCATTAGTATAATTACCCACACTCGGTACCTTTGAAAAAGTCTAACACGCCCTCGGCTATCGCCTCGGGCGTGTTAGCCTTTTCCAAAGGTACCTTGTGTGGGTAAATCTTACTAATGCCCTCACTGCTGTGTATTATTATACACACCGTCATGCGCAGGTCTATATCAAGAAGCGCGTAGGCCGTGGTTGGTTATAGTTTGAGCTCCGTTTATCCATCAAGCTAACAACGCAATCGAACCTTCAAATCGGATATTGGTAATGATCATGGGCGGATCCAGGATTTCACAAGGGGGGGGGGGGGGGGGGGGGCTGGGCACAATACAATACATAATGCAACTATCAACATCCCTTAGGGCATCCATTTTTATCTCTCTGGTTCTCTCTACCCTCTCTCTTTCTCTCTATGTCGAATGTCCATGTCTTTCTGTCCGTCTTTCTTTGTGCCTTCTCTCGTTTTTTTCTGTCTCTCCCCTTCTCTCCGTATTCATGTCTCCATGTCTCTCTTGCTCTTCCACCAACAAATCATTAGGCATCCCTCTTTCGAATTCCTCTCGTCATCTCCCTCCCATCTTCATGCTCTCCCACCTCCACCCTTGGTCTTTTATTCTTCATCTATATACATCAATCATTATCTTATTAAATTTAACCTTTTTCCCCCTTTTTAATACCCTTGTCTTCTTCTTTTTATTCATGTTCTACTTCTTCTTGTGTGCCCTCCTCTTATTGGAGGCCATTTACTTTTTTCTCTCTATTTTTCTCATTTCAATTGCATGTCTATTCATAAATAAAGAATTTGATATTTGATATTAGTATTAGCATTCAGATAAATTGAGCTTCATCATTTTCATGTTTAAATTATTTGTTTTAATGATATAATGACGTCGTAGACTTTGGAGACCATTTCTCTCTATTCTTTTGTTTCCTCTGTTTTTTGTCGTTGTATTTTAGCATTACATATTCAACTTGGCCTCAACAATGCATTTACAATTTATGATCATCTACTTATCCTTATCATAGTATAATTCAATTCGGTTTTCTACAAGGTTTATAGCGGTGTCCATGCTAAGGCTCATTGAATGGGTAATGATGATTATGTTTATGTCGTGCATTATTTATTCACTTCTGGTCGCCATGGCGTTCATTAATTCGCATCTCGTTTCTATCTGTTACTAATGCTGAGGAATAACGATTTCGTTTTGTCAGGTTTGCAGTTCAGTGAAAAATTCTCTAATTACTAATTGATAATTCAGAAAAATAACGAAAAAAGCAAACACCTTTCATTCTCCATTTGCATATATAAGGAACCAAAATCGAAACCATTATTTTGCTTTTAACTTTCCAGTAAGTATTTCAATAATTGCAGCATCAGCTTGAGCATAATTTAACCGCACAAATCAGACGACTTACACACAACAAATTTACTATATGCTACAAATATTCAACTTCAAACATTGAGTTTACAAATGAAATTGAAATCTAACACATGTTACAAGAGGCACCACCAGAGTAAGGGTGAATGAAACCCCTCCCACCAGCCCTCCCACCAGCCCAACCCTGCCGCCTCGGTTTCCGATTTGGGGCACCGGCGCGACTGGTCTGGTTGGCCTCCCACCTGGTCTGTACGATGAGAGGATTTTTAATTTTTTTATTTGACATATTATTTTATACAGGATAAAAAAAAAAATCGAATCAGCAAAGGTTTTTTTTTATCGATGTCCTGTTAACATGATTAAACATTTCCAATTCTAACCGATGGGATTCTTTTCATTACATCAGTAAAAATAATGCACAAAATAAGGCTTTAAAATGCAAGAAAAACTCAATATTATAAATTCGTTTGAAAGAAGTTAATGAATGACCAATCTTATTTGTTGAGTGAAAAAATATAATAGCAACAATAAAGACGGTTAAGAATCCCCATGGTTAGAATTAGATAACAAGTGCAAATACGAATATAATAATCCATATAAATATTATACATAAAAAAAAGCATCTACAATACAATATACAATAAATACATAAATATAAACATATTACATAATATGAATTCTAAACAAACTTAAATAAACGATTATCATGATAGTACGGCGGGCCAGAACGTGTAAAACTGATTTTTTTTATTTCAGAAAAATGTGCGTTTATGACTATTTTTGAAAGAGGAAAGAGTATGATGATTTTGCATTTCATTTGAGAGAGAATTCCATGTTTTCGGGCCTGAATATCTAAAAGATTGCTTGAATAGTTCAGTATTAGGTTTTGGTAAGACCACATTGAGTGAGTCAGAATTGAGATTGTGAAACCATGTCTATCAAAGAACATTTCAATTTCATTACATAGTCTTACTGGAGCATTATACATTATACATTGGAACATAAGCATATTAATAAAATGGGGTAAGTTTACATACTTTAGACCGACTTAATTCGAAACACTAAATACTAACACTTAACGGAAATTAAAGGACCATGCCCTTATTCTCAGCTTCTCTCCATGATGATGTATCTGTCTCTTTGTTACTCTCTCTCTCTCTCTCTCTCTCCTAACCAACTTCATCACAAGACCCAAAAATAATTACAATTACAAGTTCTGGATTAAAGTTTAAGCAAAAGGAAAAAAAAAAAAATTACTTGGTGTCTTTCATGTCTCTCCTCGGCTGAATCACAAACGAGTATACATATTCATGTATATCGCCGAAACAGTTGTTCATTGAACGAAAAAGGAAAGTGCAGCGCAGGGGAAAGGGGGGGGGGGGGGGTAGAAAAAATTTGGTGGCCGATCACACGTTCAGTTACTAGTAGTTCATATTCACACTGCGGTTACGTTGGCCTACATGCAGAGTTTATGCATGGGACAAGATTCACAAACAAGAATTTCCCTCATGTTATGTTTACGCGACTGGCAAAGCGATTCCGACGATACGATCCCGACTCCATGTCTCAAGCGCTCGACGATACATAGCTATCGATGACCAGCTTGGTAAATGATAGAGACTATGTTTTAAAGATGAGGGAAGAATACAGACTTTAAAGAACAAAATGTTATCTGAGATAAAAGACAAGAGAGTATTATGGGACTATATCAAAATGGAAATACGCAGGTTTACAACTAAATTTTCAAAGAAAAGGGCAAGGGAAAGGAAGGAAAAAATAGAAAAGCTAGAAAAAGAAATTGAAGACTTGGAAGAGAATTTACTATCAATAAATAATGTACGTTATAAAGATATCCTTGAACAATTGAAAATTAAGAAACAACAACTAAGAGTATTTTATGACTATATTAATGAAGGTTCAACCAAGGATGTGTACCTTGAAGTAGTAAACTGCGAGAATTTCAGTTCAAACTATTGCATAATATTTTATATACAAATCATCATTTACATAGATTCAGGTTCCATGAAAATGGTTTGTACTCATTTTGCAAAATTTTTGAAGAAACTTATCAACATGTATTCTTTGAATGTAATACAATAAAGGAAGTCTGGGGAAAATGTGGAGATAGACTTAATTTACCAATTCTGAAGAAATTATCCTGGAAAGAAATTCATATAGGAATAGACGACACTACTTTTAAAACAGAGCAATTATTGAACCACATTTTGATTTTGATTAAATATATGATTTTCCACAGTAGAGAGAAGGGAAACCCTCCAAAAGCAAAAAAATTAGAATATAGATTAATGGAAAATAGCAATGAAGAAAAAAAACTTTCATTGGAAAGAGACACACTTTCAATTCATTTATGGAAATGGGAAGCTTTGGAAAGTTTGGAATAAATGTTTTCAGTTTTTAATTTTCTCAATATACAACTTCCAGACCCTCCTCTCTTCTCTATTTTTTTTTTGTTTTCTTCTTTTTTCTCTTGTTTTCTTTTTTCTTTTACTTTTGTTTGTTTGTTCGTTCTATGTTGTGTGTGTTTTGTATACTGTTGTACTTGTTATGTGTTTAAATGTTGTGTGGGGCGGGGGGTAGTAGGTGTTTTCTAGCTCTTTCTCTTTTTATATATATAATTTGTTGTTGTCTCTAAAGGAAATTGAAGAGGAATATAGGTTAACAGAATATTGTGGAAAAGAAATAATTTGAGATTTATAATCAAACTGGTCGAGAAAATAGTTTTTTTTTTTTTTTTGTGAAAATATAATTTTGTTTATGTGAATATCTTTCATCTGTAAATGTGTAACTTTTGTATGTAGGCCTAAATGTAAAAGTTCATTGGCAAATTTATTAAGACCTATGTTAAAATAATTTTGTTATAAATAATGTACAATTTTTCTTCATGAGAGAAATAAATAAAAACCTATGAAAACAAAAAACGCGAGTAGTGATGCAGCTCCCAGCGACACGGCTCCCGGCGGTCAATCAGTATTCAGCATTATTTGTTCTTTCGCCTTTAAAGTTGTCCGTTAAACAATACTCAGAGTAGCATTCAAATATTTAATTAATGAAGTTGGTCGAATATATAACTCCAGTCTGTAATTATGGT